>MU698641.1:0-55887 GCA_026770625.1 Nicotiana glauca | reverse complement strand
TTGGACCTAGTCTGAGGAATTATCTCCTAGCGTCAAAATCTTAGTCTGATGAATTTTTCTCCTAAGATATCAAAACTATTTTATTTTGAAATTTTTGGGAGTATTTCTCATATAGGGCAAAAATCACGTGCTTACACTATCAACCACTTGTGCGTTCTATTTTGTAAAGTTTTATTCTAGTAGCTTACAAGTGATGTGCAAGGAGAACAAGCATGCAAAATGAGAATAGTCAAATTCATGTACATTATACTTTCTTTTAAAAAAAATTAAGAGGAAAAATGATGGGTTCACGAGAAGAAGAAGAGAAATAGAATGTAAGGTAAAAGTTCGCTTTAATTGAAATAATATATTAGAATGTCATAATAATAATAATAATAATAATAATAATAATAATAATAATAATAATAATAATAATAATCATCATCATGATAATAATAATAATAATGATAATAATGATGATAATAATAATAATAATAATAATCATAATGATAATAATAATAATAATAATGATGATAATGATGATGATAATGATAATAATGATGATAATAATAATAATAATAATAATAATAACAATAATAATAGTAATAGTAGTAGTAATAATAATAATAATAGTAATAATAATAATAATAACAATAATAATAATAATAACAATAATAGTAATAATAGTAATAACAATAATAGTAATAACAGTAATAATAATAATAATAATAATAACAATAATAATAATAATAATAATAATAATAATAATAACCTTTTTTTATTTTCACGCGTCTTTTCCTTCACACTTAATTATGTCACTACAAAGTGTCTAATTGGCACAAATGTGGCTTAGTTGAAGGGCCTAATAGGAACAACTCTATATTTAAGTGTCCAAGTGACAAAAAAATTAAGTTTAAGGGTCCAGTTATGTATTGTGTCTTTTTTCTTCATCTTCTTCTTCTTTTCACAGTTGACGCGCCTAAATTATTCCTTCTTCTCTCTCGAACATATAGAGACTACTTACTGTAAAACGAAGTTGGTTTCTAATTAAATTTGAAAAAAAAGGGCGAAAAAGTGATGTAATCTATATCTATATATTATTAAAAGGAGAGGATAAAACCATTTTCTTAAACAAAGTGACAGCATAAAAAAAAAATTACATGGCATAATTAGTTACTATTTAGTTTTTTAGTTAATAATTAGTTATTATATTTGAATTTAAATATTTATAAAAAATGAAAATAATAAAAAATAAAAAGCTACCATATATATATATATTTGAAATTTAAAAAATTACAATTTCAAATTGGGGAGCAGTTTCAAGTTGGAGTTTTGTAATTATTTTAAAATAAAAAAACAAAAATAAAGCAATAAAAAACTATTGATTCAAATTGTGGAGTAGTTTCTTTTTAATATTCTATATTCTATATATCTTCTATATATTATTAAAAAGAGAGGATAAAGCCCTCTCCTTAAGCCAAGTGGTAGCCTAGAAAAAAACCTTATGGAATAATCAGTTAACAACAAAAAAATTATCTATTGAAAATTAACAAAGAAATTAACTACCTAAATTAACTACTAAAACATGGGTGAGAGTTGGTTTAGGTTAGTTAATTTCTTTATTTCATTTTTAAAATTACTTTTTTTTTTGAAATAAAAAGTATATCTATTCATTAAAATTTAAATAATAATATTGAAAAAATAAAATAAAATTTAAAATAAAAATATATATTTTCAAGAGTAATAAAATATATATCTTCTATTATATTATTAAAGAATAGAAGACAAAAATATTAAACAAGTAATATGCTAATAATCTATCTATATATTATTAAAAGCCAAAGAAAAAGGCACCACATTAATCCAAGTGGTAGCCTAGAAAAAAGTCACATGACATAATTAGTTAATAACTAAAAAATTATTTATTGAAAATTAACAAAGAAATTAACTACTCAAACATCAGTGAGAGTTGGGTATATCGTATTGACAAATAAGATGACAATTGAAATTTATTAAAGTAATAGGGTCTAATAGGATCAAACAAGCTCGATTATAATTTAATTAATATTTTTTTAATATTATCCGCGTATCGCGCGGGTACGATTACTAATGGATGATTAATGTCAGTAGACTGGTAATAATGTCAACAAGACAAATCATTGATGATGAATTGTATAGTTTCTCATTCAGAAACTTTCATTTATAAGAAGATTCTCCTTTTTAGTTGAGAACTTGAGATGATGAATTGCATAATTTTTCATACAGAAACTTTCATTTAAGAAGATTTTGCTTTTTAGTGGAAAGCAATGAAAATCTCAATCTAGAGTTGTGTACAAAATCCACAAAGGTGCTTCTTTCTTTTTCACCAAAAGCAAGGTAGTGGAGATTTACAAAGTGCATTTTAATTGTCATAAAGGTTTAATCCAATTGTTAAATGCTCCAAATTTAAATTTAATCGCGATAAGTAGCAAATTAAATGCTTCTTATCTGGTATTAACTGTAGAATCAGATAGATAGAAAAATTTTCATGACAAAAATCACCAGATTACATTTCCTGTTTGTAAGTGAAAGCCAAAATATTTATTAAGTATTTCTACTTGAAAAAATAATTCACGAACAGTTACAATTTTTTTAACCGCGAAAATCTATCAGGCAAAATATTTCATTCACTTCCGAAGTAACAAAGACATCTTTGTTTTGCTAACCAAAATAAGAAAGTAATACCTCAATAATATTTTTATTTTTTTTTAGACAGACATTGGGTACAAAGTCTTTTTTCCTAAATATCTTATGGATGCAAAGAGAACAATATAAACCCTCCCACTTCTATTTATATATCTAAGATTTTCAATGATAGTTCCGTAACACAATTAGTCTAGTTTAATTCAATGTCCACATTGCATTTTATTTTTCAGGTTACTTTTTTCTTAATGCTTATTTAATTAGTGCAACACTAGTCATAGAGCCTGTTTGACTTAATTGATTTAGAGTAGCTGATAAGTATATGTGGTGAAAAGCACTTTTAACTGCTGAAGCTGATTTAAAAAATAAGCAGTTACGTGTTTGGATAAAAGTGCTGAAATTAATAATAAGCAGCTAAAAAATTGGGTATACAAAGAGTTTTAAAAAAAAAAAGTATTTTAGGGATAGAATAGTAAATATTTTGGTCAAACCTAAAGTGTTTATAAGCTGAAATTTGATAAGTTGGGGGAGACCAACTTATGGCTTTTGGCTTATTTTTGGTTTATAAGCACTAACTTATAAGCACTTTTAATTTTAACAAACACGTAAATAAGCCAAAAAGTATTTATAAGCCAGTTTGACTACCTTATAAGCTTAGCCAAACACCCTCATAGTCGAAATTCATCGAGGGATAAAAGTAAAACAAAGATAAAAAGGGAAGGAAAGGTAAGAATTATTAAGCATGTGCTGAAAATTTCCATCAAATATGTGGTTTTAATTGATTCTCATATTGGCAGGAGAAGTAAAATCTAAATTGGTAAGAATACTACCATGTGAATCTTATATAAATATCTTAAATAAATCCCAACTTACCAACCTCTAGCCATTAATTATAAACTTATCAAAACTAATCAAACAAATAAATATAAAAATCCCAAATAAATAAGGTTTTTTTTCTCCAAGAATCACACGCAAATATCTCCATCCATATTTTAAGCATGATCAACAACATTAGACGCAAGGCGGAAAGAAAATTTCATGGATGAGGTAGTAAATAAGGTGATGAAATACAAAAAATATATATACAAGATTCCAAAAATCTAAGCAAAAAAAAGGACATTCTTAATGGGTATGATTGAAATTCATTGAAAACATATAGATGAGTCAATATAAAAATTTGAAGAAGATTGGAGCTGATTTTGGCTGATTTAAAATTCGCAGTTAAAATCGAGTTTAAAAAATTCTTCTGCGATACATGTATCAAACATGTATCACGCATATACCTTACACACATGTATGCATGGATATACACGTGATACATATTTGACTTCCCCCATTTCCTGCTTCTTTTGTGTTCTTCAGCTGTATTTTGACTTACCGGGTTAGTTATTTCATGTCCGGAGTGATTTTGGAGTGCGTTGAGACACTTAGTCTCTTGTGAGAAGGTTTAAGTTGGGAAAGTTGATCGGATATTGACTTATGTGTAAATGACCTCGGATTTAAATTTTAATGGTTCCGTTACCTCCGTCGGGTGATTTTGGACTTAGGAGCGCGTCCAGAATGTGATGGAGGTCCGTAGTGGAATTAGGCTTGAATTGGCAAAAGTTAGAATTTTGGCGATTTTGGTCGGCGGTAAAAATTTTGATATCGGAGTCGGATTGAATTTTCAGAAGTTGGAGTAGGTTCGTGGTGTCATTTCTAATTTGGATGCAAAATTTGAGGTCATTTGGATGTGATTTGATAGGTTTTGGCATTGTTTGTAGAATTTAGAAGTTTCGAAGTTTATTAGACTTGAATCTGTGTGTGATTCATGTTTTGATGTTGTTCGAGGTGATTTGATGATTTGACTAAGTTCGTATGATGTTGTGGGATATGTTGGTATGTTTGGTTGAGGTCCCAAGAGCCTCGGGTTGATTTGGGGTGATTAACGGAACAATTTCTGAAATTGGAAGATTGCTGAAGTTCAACTCAGCGGTCATAATCGCACCTGCGGATGTCTTATCGTAGGTGCGAGCCCACATAAGCGAGCAAGAGATCATAGATGCGAGATTGGAGGAGCTGGGCAGAAGGCACATGTGCGTATTTGGACCGTAAGTGCAAAGGGATTTCTGCACATGTGATTACTAAAGGTGTGGTGAACTGATCGTACAAGCGAAGGTTAATTTTAAGTGATTTTTCGCAGAAGCGGAGCTTGGTCCGCAGATGCAGACTCGCAGATGCACAATTTGTACCACATGTGTGATTTTGCTGGACAGGAAGTATAAATAGAGGACTTCGGGTGTAATGACCAAACTGGTTATTTTGATCAATTGCACTTTGCTCGATTGTTTGAGGGCATGAGTAACTCCGTATGATATATTATGACTTATGTGAATCGTCGATTTTGGTTTCAGGTTATCCAGAATTGATTTGGGAGAATGGTCTCACCTAAAAGCTTTAAATTTGAAAGGCTCAACCAAGTTTTGAATTTTTAATAAACGGTCTCGGATTTGGATTTTAATGGTTTGGTTAGCTCCGTTAGGTAATTTTGGACTTGGGAGCGTGTCTGGAATGTAATTTGTAGGTCCCTAGTAGAATTAGGCATGAATTGGCAAAATTGGAAATTTGGCAATTTTTGGTCGGCTGTGAAAAATTTGATATCAGAGTCGGAATGAAATTCCAGAAGTTGGAGTAGGTTCGTAGTGCCATTTCTGATGTGTGTGCAAAATTTCAGGTCATTCGGAGGTGATTTGGTAGGTTTCGGCGTAGTTTGCAGAAATTGGAAGCTTAGAAGTCATTAAGCTTGAATCCGAGGCTGAATTCGTGTTTTGAGTGTTCCGAAGGTTCGACCGAGTTCATGTGTTGATATGTGACTTGTTGGTATTATTGGTTGAGGTCCCGAGGGCCTTGGTATGATTTTAGATGGTTAACGGAGGATTTGGAAATGGAATAAGGCAGCTGAAGCTGCTGCTTTTGATATTTCCTCACCTGTGGAGTGGGAACCGCAAGTGCGATGGCGCAGCTGCACAAGGTGAACCGCATATGCGGAATTTTAAAAGCTGAGGCAGGAACCGCATGTGCGAAGAGCGGATCGCACCTGCGAGTCTACAGGTGCGATGTTGGGACCACAAAAGCGGTTTTTGAGGGAATAAGTGGTAACCCCATCTGCGATGTATTTTCCGTAGGTGTGGTGTCATAAAAGCAATTGATGGAATGTGTCACACCTCATTTTTCCCGAGCTTTACTACACCCGTGAAGGATATAATAAATAAAGGTATTTTTCCACTTAAAGAACAATCGAAACGAGATTCGTTTATTAAAAGATTCAGAGTCGCCACTTGGGAGATTAATGGTGTCCCAAGTCACCAGTTTGAATCCCGAATCGAGGAAAGGGTTTGACTCTGTATTACAGTCGCGAACCAGAAATCCGGGTAAGGAATTCTGTTAACCAGGGAGAAGAGGTTAGGCACTCCCGAGTTTCGTGGTTCTAGCACGGTTTATCAACTACTATATTTGGCTAAATTTTGATTTTTATACATGTTAAACCTACAATGCTATTTTAAAGTTATTTTACCGCTTTTATCTGTTATTGTTTTATTTAAGGAAGTGAATGTCGTTTAAGAAATATATTTTCGGATCACGTCATATGAAATGTACCCGGATCCTCGACACATTCTTATTCAACATTTTCGGATTTGGATTTGGATCGCATGAAATGCACACCCGTATTAGGAAGGTAAGATTATTAAAAATCGCGCCTAAAGCGACTAACGTATTGTTATCTTTTGGGAAGGCCGTGAAATTCGCTAAACGGCCTTTCCCGAATACTAAGTATTTTTGAATTAAGTAATTAATGAGGGCCCCGCAATTATATATTTGATTTAGCGAGGTTCATCTCATTTTTTAAAGGCCAACTTAAAGTAACTAAATTTTCTATTTATATTGTTTGTCTCTAAAGGTCAATTAATTCACGAATATAAATTCGGGCTTCGAATTCAAGTCCGAATTCAAACAAAAGGGTAAACCTTTTAGCTTGAACCCGCTACCTAATTCAAGACCCAATTTTATATTTACGAGTTAATTTCCCATAGTCCTAATTTAATTTGTAAAATTTTTTTTTGACTTATAGAAAACTTGTTTTCTTTATATCTAGAATTTCTGAAACCCAATTGTATTTAGAAGTGGGTTGCTCATCAGCCTTGGCCCGGGCCCTACGAGTGCAACATTAAGAAATAAAATCTGGGCCATTCTTCTTACTAATGGGCCTAAAAACGGTTTGAGGGCAGCCTGAGCCCACAATTTAATTCAATTAACTGCTGGTTTAAAGTTTAATCAAATTGCCTCAAATATTTTTAACAATTGTGATCAGAAAATGATTAACAACCTGGAAACAGAGATTTACTAGTACAAACAAACTGATGGCTTATGCACTAAACTACACTAATGTTATTAATCAATACTTCAACAATCTAATCCCTTGAAATTACTATTAATAATGCCTGTCTTTCACAGTATAAAATCTGTTAATGACTTTGATTTAAAGTTTTCTTAATCGTAACTAACACCATATTAAATAGCGAACTGACTGTTTACATGAATCAGAAATAAAATATTTTCACGTTCCTTTCAAATTGCTTATAGAATAGGATTTAACAAACAATATCTAATGCTTTAATCCTCTAAAATTTTACTAATTACCTTATTTCAAAACCTCTGATTTCAACTCAACGCTTATGAAATTTATACTAATAGAATGGACACTGTAAATATAAACATTCATATAATCCTATGAAACACTCGACTTAGTTTAACAATCCACAGTCTAATTAAAGTCCATTTATTATCACATCAACTAAAGTATCAACAACAACAGTTCACTATCTAAGAGCACCAACTAAAAGCAGTCCGAATTATACAAAATCATCACAAGTCTATGAATAGGTCGCTTTAATACAAAAATCAGAATGAAAGGCTAAATGAAACTTTAGATTCCAAATCTGCATATATTCATACGGCAAGTATTCAGCTTACAATTGCTAGAGCTACAGCTGTATACCTGAAGTCAAGTCACAAGGAGAGGAAAATATGAATCAGCAGCAGCAGTAGCAGCAAGCAAAAGCAACGAACAAGGATCAGAATATAACCCAGAGAGAAATGAACTCAATCAAAACACAACAAATCTACTCAAAATCAATCCAGGAAATCATAGATCACTCTCAATAATGCGAATCACTTAGCTACAGCTTGATTGAACCTCAAATGACTCGAAATGCTTCAATACTCAAGTATAAAACAGAGAAAACAGAAAGTTTTGAACTAATTCTGATCTTAAAATGATTAATGGAACAGTATTTTTTGTGGTTTTTTTTTTTTTTTTTATAATTTTACGGTTTTTGGATTTCTGGAAGATTTAAATTTTCAAAATAAGATCTGAATTCGAAAGGAGTTTTTGGGAGGGAAATTTTGAGGTTCTTAACTTCTAAAACAAGGCAAATGAATGCCTATTTATAGATAATTCTAGGATATGGCTTCAGATTTTATTTTACTCTTTAATCCCCTTTTTATTTCTATTTTTACCCCCTTATTTCTAACTTGTTTCACAAGTAAGTGTACTTATTTAGCTAAAATCTACACCAGAACCCAATCTAGAAGATTCTATACCCATTATATTTTCTATATTACCCTCACTTCATTTTAGAAATTACTAAATGTAATTAAACTACCCTTTTCTATTATCCAAACTACCCTTTTTACCCCTTACAATTACTAAACTAACCTTACTGAACCTCAACCCTTTTTATCCCTGAATTTGTTAACCAAACTAACTATTTTTACCTCCCAATTGACCATGATTAATCAATTACCAAACAAAAATCTAATCAGCTATATCCAAACCATCAATATTATCAAACCAACTAACGATTAATCATGAATTAACTACTGGAATCTTAATTACTCCTTAATCAAACTACAAACAAACAGAAATCCAATTAATTGTTGATTAATCCTACATTGATACCTAACGAGTTGACTGCCTAGAAATGATTAAGACAAATTAAATGATAGAATGACATTTAACCTAAAACATGCATTACTAATTAATTCAATTAACAGAATTTCTAACAAGCAAAAATCAGAAAACAGAAATAATAAAAGAAAAAATGGAATTAGAGGATAAAAAATGACTTACTAACACTGGAACTCCGTCCAGCCATGGTTGCTTGAATCCTCCAGGATTCTTGATCCGTAACATCCCTAATGGTGTGTTTTCAAAAGAAAACACATAATTAGGGATATTACGGTCAAGAATCCCCAAGAATTGAGTTAAGGTTCTTGGCCAGAAATTTTAAAAATTCATATTCGAGGAGTTCCGGGCATATTTGAAACAAATGGATATGGGGGTTAGGTAGAGGAGGCTAAGGCGAGCCTAGGGTGTTATTTTGGGATTATTTGGCATACTTTGGATCTTGGCCGGAAAAATTAAAATCAAGATTCAAAGTTTTCCGGCGAGATTTGAAGGAAACTAATGACAAAGTTGGAAAGAGGGGAACGAGATGAGTTGGGGGTGTTATTTTGGTGGCCATTGAAGGTGGTGATGTTCACCGGCGGTAGGGTTCCGGTGAAATAAATGGTGTTATTCGAGGAGCTAGGGTAAGATTCGAAGGAAACTAGATACATGGGTGAGAAGAGGAAGGGGAAATGATCTTGTGGTGTTAATCTGGCAGTCATTGGCGTTAGTTGCGTTTCCCGCCGGTGAGGGTTCCGACGAGGTCGGTGAGGAGGCGGAGGGTGATACACTATGAAGAGGATGAAGTGATTTTTAGGGTTACTGAAATGTAAGGTTATTTTATCTAATTTATGTATTAATCAAGGACCATTGGATAAGGAGGGATGGATGGCTTAGATCGAATTGACAACAAACGGTGTCGTTTTATTTAATGAGGGAGCAGGCCGGGTTGGGGCGGATTGGGTTGGGGTAGGGCTGTGTGTATTTGGGCTTGGCTTAATTTCAGCCCAAGATGGCTAAACAGTCCACTTCCTTTTATTTATTCCTTTTTGCTTTCTTTTCGCTTTGTTTTCATTTTTGCATTTTTGTATTTTTTTATTTTGCATTTTCTAATTTTATAAAAAATGTAAAAAATTAGGACAAAAATCTAATTACACCATTTAACTCCTAAAATTATTTAAAAATCATATTTAAAGATGAATGCAACAATTATCAATTAAAATTGCCTAAGAACTAATTTTTTTTTTGTGATTTTTCTTTAAATTATTCTAAAATGAATTAATACCTACTTAATACTAAAATGTGAAATTAAATTCCTAATGCAAATGTATTATTATTTTTTTTAATATGAATTATTATGCAACCAATTAACACAAAAATGCAACAAAATTCATAAAAAATATAAAATCATTTTATTTGAAACTTTTGGAGTAATTTGCTTAGGGCAAAAATCACGTGCTCACAGACCGCAAATGCGGAAGTTCTGGGCAGAAAGTATAAATTGTGAACTTCGCGAATTTTGGGTGATTCTTCACCATTTTATCCGGTTTTGGAGCTTTTGAGAGATATTTGAAGAGGGATTCAAGGGGTTTTTCATTGAGGTAAGTAATTTAAGCCCTAATACTCGTATTATGGTAATTTTTCGTTGTTTAATCATGTAATTAGTGGTGATTAAGGTTGAAAATGAGGGGTTAGGGCTTGGGATTTTGGAGAGTTTGATTGAGGATTTGAGGGGTCAAATGGAGTCGGACTTTGATAAATCTTGTATGTATGGACTCGTGAGTGAAAGGAGTTTCTAGTTTTGTGATTTTTGTCGGATTTCGAAATATGGGCTCGGGGTCGGGTTTGAGAAATTTTTGGGATTTGTGCCTAATTTGATAGTTTTTCTTGTGGAATTCATTCCATTAGTGCATATTGATGGTATTTTTCTGGTTGTGAATAGATTCTGAGCGATCGGAGGCCGGGTCTAGGGGCAAGAGCACCGTGGAGTAGAGATTTGACCGGTTTGAGGTAAGTAACGATTGTAATCTAGTCTTGAGGGTATGAAACCCTGGATTTTGTATCGTTTTACTATTTTGAGGTGACACACATGCTAGGTGACGGCGTGTGGGCGTCTACCGTTTGGGATTATGACTTGGTCAGTCCCGTAGCAACTGTAAAGTTGCGTATTTTGTTGAAACTATATGATACCTATGTGTTTTAGAAAGAGTTTCTATAAATTGGCTGAAAGGCCTTGTGCCAGAGCTGTTTGGACCCTGAGGGGCCATTTTCTTACTATCCTCTCACCGTTTTTGGTTGAAAATCTGTACTCATTCATGTTATACTTATTAAATTCATAACTTAGTCTTTACTACTCTGTTTTGACGCACATAAAATATTGTTTTGGGTTGAGTACCCTATTTTTACTGAGAGCCCGAGTGGCTTGAGATGTTTATGACTGAGTGAGGTCGAGGGCCTGATTTGTGAGGATATTTATGGGATCGGGTTGCACGCCGCAACATATTGTTACTGATTCATGACTGAGTGAGGCCGAAAGCCCTATTGTGAGATATTGAGACTAAGGAACATGATTTGTCTGAGCAACACGTGAGTTGTCCGTGCGGATTCTAATATTGATGTTATAGCACATGAAATGTGCGTGCAACATGGAGTTGTCCGTGCGAATTTTAGCGCTTGGGTTGTGGGAGCCCCTCTGAAGTCTGCACACCCCTACTGAGCGGGTGTACCCTGAGTAATGTTTTACCCGAGGGGCTATATATGAGTGATGTTTTGCTTGAGGGGCTGTATATGAGTGATAGTGAGGCATGCCCGAGGGGCTGTATAGAGTGACTGTGAGGTTTGCCCGAGCGATTGTATATGAGTGATGTTTTGCCCGAGAGGCTGTTTATGATTCCATCATTTTGCTCACTGTTGCATTAAACCTCTGTTTGAGAACTGTTGAAAAATATCTTCAAATGATTTTCTGAAGCTGAGTTTAAACAAAACGCTTTGATTCAAACTCTACTTTTAAAAGCCTGTTGTATTTTTCTGAGATTTCATGATATGAACTTTATATGCTTTATTGCTCGTCACTAATTCTCAGCCTTTATTTACTTTGGTTACTTAGTTAGTTGGCATACTCATGTTACTCCCTGCACCTTGTGTGCAGATCCATGTATTTCTGAACCTGGTATCGAGTGTAGATTTTTCAGTTGTAGATCCATCGGGGTTAGCAAGGTAGCTGCCTAGCAATCGCAGCCCCGCTTTCCTCCATCTCTATCTTCCCTTAGTTGTTTTTAGTTATTTCCAGACCATGTTAGTCTTGATATTATCAGACGGTTGTAGTAGATGCTCATGACTAGTGACACCCCGATGTCGGGCCTTTTTCTCTACACTTTTGTTTTGATTTACACTCCTTCTGACCATTTTATATTAAATAGCTTTGGGAATTATTTTAAAAATGAAAATCTCATTTTTGTTTTGGTAATGTGTCGGCTTTCCTAGTACCATGTAGGTGCCATCATGATAGTGTTGGTTTTTTGGATCGTGACATGTTGGTATTAGAGCCTAGGTTACATAGGTCTCACGAGTCATGGGCAGAGTTAGTAGAGTCATGCAGATCGGTACGAAGACGTCTATATTTATCTTTGAGAGGGTGTAGAACCTTTAGGAAATTCCACATTATTTGATTCTTATCGTGCAAGATTGATACAGCTTGAAGTGTAACTCTTTAAATTCCTTCCATGCATTCGTATGTGCACATGAGCGCTCGGTATCAGCTGTGCATTGACGACTTGTGCTTCCCTGGAAGAGGTACGAGATGTGATTTCTATATATTGATGTTGGTCCAGACTGGAAGACTTGAGGCCGGGTTTTGACTGTAGCTTGAGCTCTAAGGTGTTGATTGTGTGAGCTAGTGCTTGTGAACTTATATGTCCGGTATTGTCCCTATTAGCGGAAATGGTGGCAGGATGGCTACGTGATGAATATGATGTGACCACAAGATGAGTTCATATGATTTGAATTTTACGAGAAGGATTTGCTAGAGGTGTAGAAAGAACTATTCGATGCTTGATTCCCATCCTGATTTGACGTATAGCCTCGAGTTAGGAGTGTGATGGAGGATCCTTTTCAGGTTGTTTAGTTGAGTACTGAAGAAGATATTCATGTCGTGAGATGAGTTCGAACTTAGGAAGATTAAGTGACTGTGTAAGGTTTATCACTGTGGAAGGGTATATAAAGAGATATTTGTTAGAGGCAAAGCATGTGGGTTATCTTCTGTGGGGTGTCCTAAGGGCGTGTGATCCTTATGTTATTTTGTAGTAAGTCCTCTTTTACCAGTGAATTATATGTGCTGCAGTTTGAGTTTGGATCGCGTATGAGAGTTGGCTTAACTGTTACGAGCATGAATATGAGATTTACAAAAGATTTGAGGTATTAGATGGGTTGTGTTGCATGAGTTTACGAAGGATTTAGCTGAATCTCAATATGGCATTATGACAGTAATAGAGTATGGGCATCGTGAGTTATTATGCATTTTAATCTATGGCTTTGAGCTAAGTGGGGGAGTCAGCTATTGATCAGTTGATTGCATGGTTATGTGTTGTGTTGGTTTCCATTTGAAGTATGCTGGTGAATTAGTTGTGTCTTATAGAGGTTGAGATCGAGGATGACTCGAGTAAAGGAAAATTTGGATAAGGTCTATGTTATGCTTTATGGTTATATGAGAAATATTAGATGAGTTAATTATTGTTGTAAGGGATGTAATGTGTAGGGAGTAGGAAATCGCTCGGCTGCTTAGAAGGATGGGTTACTTCCTTAGGTGTTGCTATACTAATGGGGCACAAGTTGTTCAGTTTGTTTGATCAATTTAAATGAGACTTGAGTAGAGTGGATGACTCCCGAGAATGGTTCTAATGGATTCAAGATTTATATGTAACAATTGGGGATCTTCAGGAT
Organism: Nicotiana glauca; assembly: GCA_026770625.1. Lineage (NCBI taxonomy): Eukaryota > Viridiplantae > Streptophyta > Magnoliopsida > Solanales > Solanaceae > Nicotiana > Nicotiana glauca. The sequence goes on along the minus strand of MU698641.1, from coordinate 42,302 downwards.
GTGTATTTGGCTAGAAACTGAAGTCTACATTGGAGGGTGTCGAGACTTATGGCATTTCTATATAATTATCGATTTTTCATATCACTATCAGAAAGGTGAAGGTATGGCTTTAGATTTGTAGGAAGTATTTTCGGGATAAGTATTTTGAATGTGGTACTTCTGATGATATTTAAGAGAGTATTTAGCGGCTTATGAACCTTAGGGTGGTGTGGTTTTATGCTTGGGTCTCGTGTGGTGAGTCTGGGTTGAGGATTGTGGTGTTATGGTGAGGAGAAGTATCAATTTGAAGGTAATTCAGAAGGAACTCGGATAGATCAGACATCTTGGTAGTAGGTTGGATTGGCATGGTAATGGGTATGATTAGTTCTTTAGGTGTGTATGAGGTACTGAGTTTCTACAGGTGTTTCATGGCAATGTCCTTTGGTTTTTGGTGGCCTGCATAGCTTGGTTGAGTTAGAAGGATTCAGTCTTGACAGTTTGATTTTGTGCCAATGGGGTTCGGAGAGTTCTTGATGCTTTCTGCCACGGTTAGAGATGTGTATTTTCTACTGGCGTGAGGAGCATGTGATGTATAATGATTTTCTCCTAGATGGGATCAAATAGAAAGTTCTTGGCTAGTTGAGTACGTAGTTTCTCGTGACTCAGAGTGGATTATGAACTTCTCGCATTTATCATAGGATGGGATAGTATATGCGGTATTTTGTGTAGGATTGAGATTTACTTGTGTAAGGTCCCGGTTTAGTTCTGAAAGGAAGGCCATAAATTTCTAGACAACATGGAATTTTTAGATGACTAGTTAGATGATATTACTAATTGGTATGGTTTTATAAGAGTATATATTTAGAAAGGGGCGATGTGTTTGAGTTATGGATAGTTCATTGGTATTGTGGTACTCTCTTGTTTGATCGACTGCTGTAGTTAATTTTTTCCTTGTGGAACAGAAGGATTTTAGAAGTATTCCTTGTGGGATGAACGGATAATTGGTGAAGCCTGGGCATTCAGGCAGTGGAGTTGAAATCAGAGATGGTAATTCGCATGTTCTATGAATTTGGAGACTGAGAGTTATTGTGAGTGGATTGTTTCGTGGTTGTGGACTGTGAAAATGTAGCCAAGGTTAGTCAGAGGTTAGTATGTGTTGTGATTCAGTCATGGTAGTCTTTTAGAGGGTTATTTATCTATCGTGGGGGACCAGAGCTAATTCTGTGGACTCTGAACTGCTATTGTTGAGGGAAGTTCCATTCAGTGGTTGTTGAGATTATTTGTGTTCTGATATGGTCCGATTGTTACCCTTCTATATTGCAAGAAGTTATGATTTGTTGGTTATATGCACATATGGTACGGTTCAATTGGGGTCATAGCGGAATTTGAGCGGGAAGAGTATTGTATATTGCTGGTAGATGGCTTATTGTTTATGTTCTTTTGGGTTCTTGTGTGGTGTTATGTCATTCGCTTCTCCGTGGTTATGGTAATGCATTTTGAGTACTTGATGTTGAATTGCGCGTGGTTATTGATTTTAAGCAAGGTGGCTTGAATATTTCTTAGGGACCACTGTTTGGATGGGATCGCACATTACATCAAAGTTATGTTAGGATATGATCCTTGTGTTAGATTTGTGTATTTTGGTTCTACAGTGTGTGATGGGTTATTAGCATTGCATTGTGGTGGTATTGGTTGAACTTGCATGGCAGTTATCTAATAGAAGTCATTTTCTATGTTTGAGTACGTTTGGGTTGTTGCGTATTGGTGCACAGATTTCTCGATTTGTGGCTTTGGGTAGCATTGGTGTGGCATGTCAGTAGAGTAACTTATATTTGGTAAGATGAGTTCGTTGGAGCTAGAATGGATGCGATCAAATTCGATTGCGGTATATTTAAAAGGGTAATGTTCATGATCGGCTTAGAAATTAGCTATAGTTCTTGTCGAAGGAGAGGAGGTTCCACAACTGGTTAATCTGATGAATGGTTATGACTTGTTGCGTGTTTCTTTCAATGTTGGCAGTATATGAAGGTGTTAGAATGAGGATCTATTTGATAAGAGGTTATTACTACCATTTGGTTGTGTTAGGCAATTGCTGTGATTGGAAATCATCGCTATGAGTGTTCGAGTTATGTGGTATATCATATGATTTCATCTTGGGTCATGGCTATGACTGGATACAGCTTGTTCAGACTTATACAGTGTGTGGATGCGAGAATTCTGATCTTATAGAAAATTTCGGATGTGGAAATTGGATTCTAAGGCTTATAGGCTAGGTTGGATTAAGAAATTTCAGTCATGTTGTGTTGTCAGACCTATATGGGATACAATGATGTGCATCACCCCTGGGTATGTTCATAGTGAGATTATACAACCATATGATGGCTTTTGGAACAACTCTGGGCACGTTTGAGGACGAACGTATGTTTAAGTGGGGGAGGATGTAACAACCCGCCGTTCATTTTGAGCAATTGCGCTTCGCTCGATTGTTTGAGGGCATGAGTAGCTCCGTATAATGTATTATAAATTATGTGAATCGTCGGTTTTGGTTTTCAGGTTATCCAAAATTGATTTGGGAGAATGGTCTAAGCTAGAAGCTTTAAATTTAAAAGGTTCGACCGTGTTTTGACTTTTTAGTAAACGATCTCGAATTTGGATTATGGTTCGGTCAGCTCAGTTAGGTGATTTTGGACCTGGGAGCGCGTCTAAAATGTAATTTGGACGTCTGTGATAGAATTAGGCTTGAATTGGCAAAATTAAAAATTTGGCAATTTTTGGTCGGCAGTGGAAAATTTGATATCGGGGTCGGATGGAATTCCGGAACTTGGAGTAGGTTCGTAATGCCATTTGTGACGTGTGTGCGAAATTTCAGGTCATCCGGAGGTGATCTGGTAGGTTTCAGCGTAGTTTGCAGAAAGTGGAAGTTTAGAAGTCCTTAAGCTTGAATCCGGGGGTGAATTGGTGTTTTGATGTTGTTTTGAGTATTTCGAAGGTTCGACTAAGTTCGTATGTCGATATGTGACTTGTTGGTATTATTAGTTGAGGTCCGGAGGGCCTTGGTATGATTTCAGATGGTTAACTGAGGATTTGGAAATGTAATGAAGTAGCTGAAGTCGCTACTTCTGATATTTTTGCACCTGCTGAATGGTAACTGCAGGTGTGAGGGCGCAGATGCGCAAAGTGAACAGCAGATGTAGAATTTGGGAAGCTGAGGCAGGAACCGCAAGTGTGAAGAGCGAAGCGCACCTGCGAGTCCGCAGGTGCGATGTTAGGACCGCAGAAGCGGTTTCTGAGGGAATAAGTGGGAACCGCACCTGCGATGTATTTTCAGCAAGTGTGGCATCACAGAAGCGACTGATAGACCGCAGATGCGGAAGTTTTGGGCAGAACGTATAAGTTGTGGTCTTAGCGAATTTTGGGTAATTCTTCTCCATTTTTATCCAGTTTTAGAGCTTTTAGGAGCAATTTGAAGAGGGATTCAAGGGGGTTTTCATTGAGGTGAGGAACTTGAGCCCTAATACTCATGTTTATTGTAATTTCCCTGTTGTTTAATCATGTAATTAATGGTGATTAAGGTTGACAATGAGGGGTTAGGGCTTGGGATTTTGGAGAGTTTGATTGAGGATTTGAGCGGTCAAATGGACTCGGATTTTGATAAATCTTGTATGTATGGACACATGAGCGAATGAGGTTTCTAGTTTTATGACTTTTGTTGGATTTCGAGATGTGGGTCCGGGGCTGTGTTTGAGAAAATTTCGGGATTTGTGCCTCATTTGATGGGTTTTCTTGTGGAATCATTCCATTAGTGCATATTAATGGTATTATTCTGGTTGTGAATAAATTAAGAGCAATTGGAGGCCCAGTCGAGGGGCAAGACCACCGCGGAGTTGAGATTTGACCAGTTTGAGAAAAGTAACGATTGTAAATCTAGTCCTGAGGGTATTAAACCCCGAATTTTGTATCGTTTTACTATTTTGAGGTGACGCACATGCTAGGTGACGGGCGTGTGGGCATGCACCATTGGGGATTATGACTTGGTCCATCCTGTAGCAACTGTAAAGTTGCGTATTTGGTTTAAACTATATGATACCTATGTGTTACAGAAAGAGTTTCTATAAATTGGGCTAAATGCCATGTTTAGGCCTTGTGCCAGAGCTGTTTGGATTCTGAGGGGCCTTTTCTTACTATCCTCTCACTGTTTTTGTCTGAAAATCTATACTCATTCACGTTATACTTATTGATTTCATAACTCAATCTTTATTACTTTATTTTGATGCACATAAAATGTCTTTTTGGGATGAGTACCTTATTTTTACTGAGAGCCCGAGTGGCTTGAGAGGTTTATGAGTGAGTGAGGCCGAGGGCCTGATTTGTGAGGATCTTATGGGATCGGGCTACACACAGTAGCATGTTGCTACTGATTCATGATTGATTGAGGTCGAGTTCCTGATTATGAGATATTGAGACTATGGCACGTGAGTTGTCCATGCAGCACATGAGTTGTCTGTGCAGCACGTGAGTTGTCCGTGCAGCACGTTAGTTGTCCGTGAGGATTCTAATATTGATGTTATAGCACGTGAGTTGTCCTTGCGGAATATGACCTACATGTCCAATTGAACTATGAGTTAAAAGTCTTTTTACTTTTGTTTGGGCCATGGCGGCTAGTGCTCCTAAGATCATAGAAGCAATGCTGCAGAATTATAGCGCATGGGCTGTGGGAATCCCTCCGAAGTCTGCACACCCCCAGTGAGCGCGGGTACCCTGAGTGATGTTTTTCCCGAGGGGCTATATATGAGTGATGTTTTTCCCGAGGGGCTATATATGATTGATGGTGAGGTATGCCCGAGGGGATGTATACGAGTGACTGTGAGGTTAGCTCGAAGGGCTGTATATGAGTGATGTTTTGCCCGAGGGGGTTTTTATGATTCCATCATTTTGCTCACTGTTGCATTGAGACTCTGTTTGAAAACTGTTGAAAAATATCTTCAAATGATTTTTCTGAAGTTGAGTTTAAATGAAACGATTTGATTCAAACTCTACTTTTAAAAGCCTATTGTATTTTTTCTGAGATTTCATGATATGAACTTTAGATGCTTTATTTCTTGTCACTACTTCTTAGCCTTTATTTACTTTGTTTACTTAGTGAGTTGGCGTACTCACGTTACTCCCCGCACCTTGTTTGTAGATCCAGATATTATTGAACCCGGTAGTAGGTGTTGATTATTCAGTTGCAGATTCATCGGAGTTAGCAAGGTAGCTGCCTGGTGATGGCAGCCATGCTTTCCTCCATCTCCATCTTCCCTTAGTTGTTTTCAGATATTTCCAGACTATGTTAGTCTCGATATTATCAGACGGTTGTAGTAGATGCTCATGACTATTGACATCGCAATGTCGGGCTTTCTTTTCTGCAATTTTGTTTTCATTTACACTCCTTATGAAGGTTTTACATTAAACAACTTTGGGAATTATCTTGAAAATGAAAATCTCGTTTTGTTTTGGAAATGTGTCGGGTTGCCTAGTACCACGATAGGCGCCATCACGATAGGGTTGGCTTTTTGGGTCGTGACATCGGGAATTCTTCTCATTTTTACATTTTTAAACACGGGTTTTTGAGATTTTGAAGATATTTTTGCAGGGGAATTCGAGGTTTATCATTGAGGTAAGTTTCTTGAGCCTAACTATCCTTAGTAATAGTGTTTTCCTGTTGATTTCCCGCTTAATTAGTGATGTTTTGAAGTGAAAATTGAGGGTTAGGGCTTGGGAATTTGGACTGTGAACTTTGAGATTTTGAGTGAACAAATGAGGTTGGATTTTGTAATTTTGGTATGGTTAGACTCCTAAGTGAATGGGCTCTTGGGTTTCGTAACTTTTATCGGATTTTGAGACGTGGGCTTGGGGGTCGAGTTTGAGCCGATTTCAGATTTTGGCAATGAATTAGTATTTTTCTTGTGGAATTGATTCCTTTAGCCTATATTGATCATATTGTATTGCTTGTGGCTAGATTTGGGGCGTTTGGAGGCCGAGTTGAGAAGCAAGGACATTGCGGAGTAGGAATTTTGCTCGGTTTGAGGTAAGTAACGCTTCCAAACTTGGTTCTGAGGGTTCGAAACCACAAACTACGTGTTTTATGGTTAGTATTGAGGTGACGCACATGCAAAGTAATAGGGGTATTGGTGTGCACCGTGAGAATCGTGACCTGGTTCATTCCATGGCACCTTTTAGTGACTCTTTCTTGTTGATATCCGTGTTTTCCATTGTGTGATAAGTTAAATGAGCTGTAAATCATGTTAGATATCATGTTAGGGCTTTATGCAAAACTGTTGGGACCCCTAGTGGTCGTTTCTTGCTGTCATCTCACTGATTCATTGATATTTTGTACCCAGTCATATTTATGCATTTCATATCATATCTCAGTCTCAGTTGTTATTTATTCGCACATTATATCATTGTTCCGGGCTATTTTCCATGGCATTGAAGCCCGTGGTGAGACTGGAAAGTGATGACTGAGTGAGGCTGAGAGCCTGATTATGAGTGATAGTTATGGGATCGGGCTGTACGCCGCAACAGTTATATTGATTTGTGATAGCACTTAGGCTGAAGGAGCCCTCCGGAGTCTGTACACACCCCAGTGGCATAGTTGATATTATTATTTGAAGATGGAGCTTCTCTATGAGGCTGGATTAGCCTTTGTCCTTGGTACTGGAGACTGATGGTCAGTGATGTATATATTCTAGGATGGATCTTCCCTGGGCCGTGTGAGCCATATATAGTACCGACTGGTTGTGAGATTATTATTATTACCTGGAGATGGATCTTCTCCATAGAGCTAGATTGGCCTTCCTCAGTACTGATTGACTGCTGTCAGAGATGTATATAATCCGGGATGGATCTTCCCTGGGCTGTATGAGCAATATACATTACTGAGTGGACGGGCATTTGAAGTGTGAGCACATGAGATATTCAGCATGGTGCATCACATATAGCATGTGCATTGGCATGTAGGCGTAGCAGAGTTTTATTCTTTACCTTGTTTGTATCTACTCTATTTTACTGTTTCAGCTGCCCATTTATTGAAAGCATTGCCAAAGTTCTACACATGCATTTCTATTATTTTTGTTGCAGCTGAGTTCATCACTACCTTTCAGTCCATAGTTTGGACTCGTTACTTATTGAGTTAGTGTACTAACGTTACCCCCTGCACCTCGTGTGCAAATTCAGGCCCTTTCGGTCCTAGTGGCAGTCGCTGATCGAGGCTTCAGGCTTAGGAGACTATCGAGGTATCGGCACGACATTTGCAGGTGTTGACTCTTCGTCTTTATCTCCAGATGTATATCATTTTATTTCTTTAAACATTGTAATAGACTATGTTCTCCTCTAGATACTCATGCACTCAGTGTCACCCCAGTTTTGGGCAGTTGTATTGAATTCAGATTTTATTATGCTATCAAAAATGTTCCTTAATGAACTGTTGGTTCTGTGTTTATTGTTAAAAAAAACTTTTGCGGTGTTGTATTATTGAGTTGAAACTGGCCTAGTTCCACGATAAGCGCCAGCACAGCACAACGAGTCGAGTTTTGAGTCATGACATATATATATATATATATATATATATATATATATATATATATATATAGACACAACCCCCCCTCCCCCAATATACCAAGTTCAAACTTTAATGTATTAATTCTGGATTCTAAAGTCTTAATTTGATCAAGAAGTCTATTTTTATCGTGTTGTAAAAATGCTTTTTCTGATTTAGTCTTTTGAAACTCTTTGTCATGGTTGTACAGTTGTCACAAAAAATAGTTTTTTGATATGTGTCTTTCTGGATATTATCCTGAGGAATAGTATTTGGATTTTGGAAATGTCTAAGACTTGGTGTAACATAATAATTTGGCCCTAATATTCCATGATTTATCTGTATTCATTGGGGAGCACGCACCCGTCTCATCCATTTTTGAAGGAGATGGAGAACTCTGAGTTTGTGCAAGTTCAAATATATATATATATATATATATATACACGGGGTCCTTTCTTTGCCGGTTACTAGTTCCATTCTTACTTGTAGTGTAATGATCCGACTAGTCATTTTGAGCTCTAGCATGTTGTTCGTCGGTTTGATGCCTTTAGTAGCTTCACTTCATGTATTATGACTTGTACGTGTGGTCGGTTTCGATTTTCGGGAAGTTCAAAGTTGATTTGGAGAATAGTTCTCAATTTGGAAGCTTTAAGTTGGAAGAGTTCACCAAGACTTGACCTTTGAGTAAATAATCTCGAAATCGGGATTTGAAGGTTCCAATAGGTTTGTATGATGATTCTGGACTTGGGCATATATTCGGGTTGAGTAACAGATGGTCTGGGAGCGTTTCGACGCTTAATGTGGAAAGTTGGCATTTTGAAGGTTTTAGAATTTCCTAAGATTGATTTGAAATGGAATTTGGTGTTATCGATGTCTGTTTGAGATTTTGAGCCTTGTAATAGGTTCGTATCATGTTTTATGACTTGCACGTAAAGTTTGGCGTCATTCTAGAATGTTTAAGTATGATTCAGATGCGTTCATCGAAGTTTGAATGTTTGAGAATTTGGATAAGTTTGGATAAGGTATTGGGACTAGTTGGTGTGATTGGACAGGGTCCCGAGGTCCTCGGGTGTGTTTCGAAATAATTCCGGACAAATTCTCCTTATTTTATTACTGTTTGTTTCTAGTGTATTTGGCGTGCATCCCGTTCGCGGAAGCAGGGATGCAATTGCAAAGGGTTATCTGGGCTAGCGGAGGTATTATCGCGATCGCATAGAAGGGGCTGTGATCTTGGAGCTGTAGCAGGTGGTTCTTCGCGTTCGCATAGGCAGAGTCGCGAACGCGGTGAGTTGTGGAGGCAGGCCTATTTGTGAGAGTTGTGCCATGCGATCGCGGAAGGACTCACGCGATTGTGTAGGAGGAAAGTCGCTGAGGCTAAGTGAGGTCTTAGCGTTCACGTTGGTTAGCCCGTGTTCGTGGAGGTTTGGGCAGGCTATGCTTCGTGATCACGAGAAGGATATCGTGTTCGCGTAGAACAATTCTATGGCCGAGGATGGTTGGCCTCCGCGATTGCGATGTTTTTTTCGCGATCGCGAAGAAGGGTCGTTTGGGCAGAGTTGTTTTAAAATTGGACTTAGATCTCATTTCCCTCATTTTGCACTTGGGGAGCTATTTTGAGGTGATTTTTATCAAGCCATTGAAATAAGTGATTCCTGCTTATTGCAAGTTAAATAAATGAGTTATATATGGATTTAAACATGGAAATTTATGGAAATTATGGGATTTTGGAAGAAAACTTAGAATTTGATATTTTTGGATTTTGACCATGAAATTGGATATGGAATTGGGAATAAATCTTATATTTGGGTTCGTATTTTATGGGTAATGTTCATCTTCAAATATATTCGGAATTCGGGCATGTGGGAGGGGGGGGGGGGGGGTTGATTTTGTTGACTTTTCGAGCAAATTTGGGAATTGTTATAAATTGATTGATTTAGAGTATTGGAGTATATTTTGATTGGCATATTGTTTGACTAGTTTTGGATCGATGGGCATCGGTTTGAGGTGTTAGGGAAGCGTTGGAGCCGGTTATGAAACTTTATAGTGAGGTAAGTCTACTGTGTAACCTTGTGAGGGGGAAACTATCCCCTAGGTGATGTATTTGATATGTGCTACTTGTTACAGGGTCTACGTACGCACGAGGTAACCAGAGTCCACATGTAGCTAGAATCATGTTAATGTCTGTGTAGACCTAGGACTTTACCATATAATAAATAATATTACTTGAATTTAATTGTTAGTTTAATTACTTGAAGACTATAAGTGAAAGCTGATAGAGATCATGTCAGATCAAATCTCCATTTCATGAGTTATTTGGTGGGATAATCGATTTATGGTAAATATCATGCTTACCTTACGTCTCTGATCCTGTATAGTAAATATGCGAGTCGTAAGTCGATAAGTTTCTTATCTTCCTAGGGATCGGGGCTGAATGCCTCAGCAGTATATGTATATATGAGATGCATCCATGCATCGGGCCATATGGCCTCGGCTATGTACACGACTATATGTACCGAGTTGATAGGCTTCGGCATAATTCGTGCATAAAATCGCTAAGAGCCCGAATACCCCTGAGATTACCCTCTTGATTGAACTTGGAAATTACGTGATATTCTCTTATGACCTGAGATCGGATATTTAATTGATGGTTATTATTTGTTGAGATAGCATGTGGCACTTAGGGATTCTTGAACTAATGATATTTGTTAACGGATTTTGTTATCTACTGTTCCTTATTCTATTGATCCTGTTGTATTTCATGCCTGCTTATGATTCTTGCATTTTACTTATTGGACCACTAGTAAGTGTCGATGCCGACCCCTCGTCACCACTTTTTCAGGGTTAGGCTAGATACTTACTGGGTACGCGTTGATTTACGTACTCACACTAAGCTTTAGCACTAAACGTGAAGGATTTGACAGGTTAATTTGTTAGTCATCCTAGCGCGTAGGGGTAACTACTGAGGGAACTTTATAGAGAGCTACTTTCTATGCTACGCACCGCAACCCTTAGAGTATCCATCTTATTTATTTACTTTATCCTGTCTATTTATTTTCCAGACAATTGTTGCATTATTATTGCACTCTTTTGCAGACGCCTATGCCCTTGTGACATAAGATTTTGGGATGTTCTAGAATTTGCTTATGGATATGCTTAACATTGATACACTTTTACTTTATATTTTATTTAAGTTGTATGTCACAATCCAAAATCCAACTAGTCGTGATGGCACCTAAACCAACCCCCTAGGTGAGCCAAATAACAATAAACCATAATATAATGATAATGATAAGATTCAAAAATGAAATAATTGACTTTTATACAATTTCTCAACGACTGGTAGTACAAATCATGAGCTTCTAAGACTTAGAGTTTACAAAGCTGGAATAAAATAAATGTATCATCTGTTCAAAACTTACATAAACAAATTTATAAATCGAAAGCCACCAATAACAAGAGGCAGCTTTAACTGGAACGCAGGTACATCTCCAATGCTAGCTCTTGCCACTCGCAGCAACATCAACTCCAACATCTGCATGCAAGGTGCAGAAGTATAGTATGAGTAAAACCGACCCCATTTACTCAATAAATAACAAACCCAACCTTAGGCTGAAAGTAATGATGAGCTTGGACAACGGTCAGATTCCAACACCAATAGCCATGAAAAACTCTTAACAATATAATAAAAGCAGCATAAGTAATAACTCAAAGATATGATACTCAGCTTGTTCCCAGTTACGGAAAAATATGCATGCTTTTCAGGTATAACAGTAAAACCCAAATCTTTCACCAAAATAACAAAAATATGAGTATATCCGAAAATAATGATTTTTCAGCATGAGGAAATACATCTCTATGCTTACATGTCAATGTGAATGTGAAGTCATGAATGTTACAAACCGTGTAGCATAAAGAAATGCGTATCTATACCTGTATGTCAAGTATTCATGTCAAATGCAATGCATCCAGTGATGAGCTCATGTATTCACATTCTCAAAGTACTCAATCTAACTGTCTCGCACTCCCAGTCATCACGCTCAATCACTCAGTACACTCAGTCACTCAGAATTGTACGATACCTGTGCTCACTATTGGTATGTCAGACTCGAGAGGGGCGGATCCTGCCCAAGCTCTAATATAAAGCCAATATGGCATGTTGCAGCGTGCAACCCGATCCCATTAATAATAATAAATCCTACAAAGCCTGTTGCGGCAAGCAACCTGATTCATATAATAATAATAAAGCCTATAAGGCCTGCTGCGGCATGCAGCCCAATCCATATAATAATAATAATAATAATATATATATAAAGCCAATATGGCCTGCTACAGCGTGCACCCCGATCCACCATATCTCTCACAACATGGTTGTCTGGCCCCAACTCAGTCATCAATCTCTCCAGCCTCTCAGGCTCACAAATCTCATGCCAATCAGTCCAAACGATGATAACACGATGTGACAACAATTGATAACATATACTGAGATATGATATACCTCGAACAATCCGAATCCAATATCGAGCAAGCCAAACAATACTCCAGAAATGCCATCTCGCTTGTATCATCCACCGAACATCTTGAAACTACCCAAAAGCAACTCGAGTACATCAAATAATGCCTAAGGGGACAAACTTAATCAATAAAAGTGAGATCTATAATCAAAAGCTCAAAGTCAACAAAAACGTCAACTCGGGCTTGCACCTTGAAATCCGACAAAACGTACAAAATCTGAAAACCCATCAATTACGACTCCAACCATACTAGTTTCATTCAAATCCGTCTCCGGATCGATGTTCAAAACTCAAAAATTCACTTTATGAAATTTGAGACAAACCCCCCTAAATTTCACTTTGAATCATCAATCAAGTGCCAAAAATGAAGATGGATTCATGAAATATAACTAGAACCTAGTATATAGCACATACCATAATCCATGTGGTGAAACAAGCCTACAAAATCGCACAAATTTGAGCTTCCCAACTCAAAATATGACGAAATGAACAAATCCTCGATATTATGTATATGCTCTGGCCCAGCTATTCTGCCTGGTTTCTTGTGACAAACAATCCCAAAACTCTCTTTTGGTGACTCCAATAGATTCCTCGTGAAATTCCAGTCATGTTAGACTTCTGAATCACTCCATTTGACCGTATAATGAAGAAGATATGTTGGTTTCACTATTTGAAAATAATGCAAATTTTTAAATATGAATTTAGTGGTAATTTCGTAATTAATCTAAAAATCCTAGCAATTAAATTTTTAGTAAAATGATCAAAAATTCCTCATACGATGTCGAAACTTGATAATTACAGTTTCTATTGTTCCAAAATTATGATACAAATATAATAGTTTAGCCGAAACACAAATCAAATTCCGTTTGCTCAATATGGTAACCTCTATGCTCAAATCAACATCGAAACCGAAAGCAATCACCATACAACCCAAACTTATCCAAAACTCATCGAAATTTAACCAAAATTTTTGGACTTGTCCAAAATGATCATACGAAGCTATTGGAATAATTAAAACCCGATTCCGAGTTTGTTTACCCAAAAGTCAAATCTTGGTCAACTCTTCCAACTTAAAGCTTTCAAAATGAGAATCATTCTTCAAAATCAATCTCGAACTGCTCGAAAATGAAACCAACCATACACAAAAGTCATAAGGCATAATATGAAGCTACTAAAGACTTCAAATAGCTGAACGGTATACAATTGCTCAAAATGACTGGTCGAGTCGTTATATTCTCCCCCACTTATACCTATGTTCATCCTCGAACGTGCCCAGAATCGTTCCAAAGCCATCAAATTACCGTTTAATCTTACCATACATATATTCGGGGGGTGATCCCACATCACCCCAATCCATGTAAGTCTGACAACACAATATAACTGAAGATCATTACTTCAACCTTAGTATGTAAACCTTAGAACCCAACTTCCATCATACGAAATTCCTTACAAACCCAAATCTTTCATCTACACACTGTATAAGTCTGAAAAAGTTGTATCATGCCATAACCATAACTCAAGATAAAATCACATGATATACCACACACTCGCATACTCGTAATAATAATTCCCGATTGTCGTAGTTGCTAAAAACAATCCGATATCGATAGTAAACCTCATATCAAATAAACTTTTGTTTGAAACCTTCTTACATGCCGATGATGAAAGAAACACGCAGAAACTCATTACCACTCTTTGACTCAACAAGTCATGGAGCCCTCCATCATTCGACAAGAGCCACAGCTAATTTCTGAGCTGACTTTCGATATAATTCTTCCAAATATACCATAATCAAATCCGATAATATACATTATTTGTCCAATGACCTTATCTCATCAAATACAAATATTCTATTAACATGCCACACCAACACAACCTAAACCCATAAACTATGCAACCCGTGCACCATTAAGCAACAATTCAAGCGTACTCAAACATGGGAAATGACTCAAATGAGGGAAACATCCTGCAAGCTCAACAAGTACCATCACAAAGCAATGCTATGAACCCATCACACATAATAGAACCAAAATATACGAATCTAACTCACAAGGTTATATCTCAACATAACTCCGCTACAATGTGCGACCCTATCCAAACACCGGTACTATGAAATTCCTCAATCCATAATTCTCAAAATCAACAACCACACGCAATTCGACATCAAGTACACAAAGTGCATGACCATAACCATGGAGAAGCAAATAACACAATATACCACAGCTCAGAAAGGCCATAACCAAGGTGCAATCGACCCTTCAATACCCCAATAACCATCTCGCTCAAATTCTACTACAAGGCCTAAGCAAACCCGCATAGGTGTGCATATAACCAACAAATCACAAACCCACATAGCATAGAAGAGTAGCACATAGAACATATCAGAACATGAACAAACTTCACTCTAACCGAATGACACTCCTTTCAGCAATAACAATGCTGAGTCAATAATTTTGACCCGGTGTAGAATACACATCGTCATTGGGCCTACTAGTGGGCCCCCAAATCAATTTTGATCATCCTCAAATGTATAAATGTCCCTCCAAAAGTCCACAATGACCTAACTATAGCATGTACTACCATCTAGCTAACTTTGGCCACATCTACACAGTTTGTAACCCCTAAACAATCTGCTTCTAAGAACTCCCATTCTTCAAATCCATAGAACACATGAATCACCATAGCTGATTCCAATTCCCCCGCTCGAATGACTAACACATCTCTCGTACATAATCATCCCCATGAGAAATACTTCTATAATTCTTCCATGTCAAATATCCAAATCTGAACATAAGCAGTCGATCAAACATGCGAGTATTACAATATCAACGAAGCATCCATAAGTCAAATCATAGTGCGACCCTTTGAAATGCATAGTCTTTTTAGGGGATACCTGATATCGCCAACATTTTTCTAAATATCTGAAACTGTCGATGTCATTTAGAACTCATGACCTCCCTTTTGAAACTGAACCACATATTTGCACATGTAATCTCAATCTCACATGACGCACCGCCTCTATCAGGCCATTATATGAAAACACGAAAACCTCATTACCAACTCTAAATCACAAGAAGAATATACTTTAATAGCTAGGAACCTTCAACTTGATCCTATCCAAGAGCAATTCGTAATGCACCACAAACTCCCTGTGTTATAGAAAATATCCATCACAAGTGGTAGACATAACTGAGAACTCTACGAAACCTATTTGCACATAATCAAGCCATTATAACTGAATTCCTCTAACCCAACCAAGTCACACATGTTGCAAAACCCATGAGTATTACCACAAAACACATGTAAATCCTCATCACATCATAAGAACCAAAAGAACCGAGCATACCATTACCATACTGATCCAACCTACTACCAAGCTGCCTATTTCCTCTAAGTTTCTTCTGAATTGTCTTCAAGTTAACACTTTTATTTGCTAGTACACTACGGCTCTTAACTCAACGCTTAACACGAGAGATCTTAGCAAAAAAACCATATCTCCCTAAGGCCCGTAAACCGCTAAATTCCCATTTAAACACTCAAAACACCGCACCCGAGATACCTACTATGAAGAGGCCTTATGTGAATCTAAAACCATTTCCTTTACATTCTTGATACTGAAATGTAGAATTCATAATGATATAAAAGTATCGTGAGTCTTGACCCCATCCAATGCAAATCTCGTATTCTAGCCATATATAAATCCGAAAATTTCTCAATTGCCACATATAAATCTTGAATCCATTAGAAGCCAGAGTCATCCACTCTGCTCAAATCTCAATTGCACCACCCAAGCGAGCCAAATGACTTGTTCCACATTGGCACAACAACACCCAATAAAGTAACCCCACCTTAATGCAACCGAGTAAATTCTTACTCCTTGCACACTACATCTGTCATGAATAACAACTCAAACCATTCCATGATTTCCATATACCTATAAAGTTTGATATAACCCGTATCCAGAAATTCCCTTCCTCGATCTAAACCTCTGCAAGTCATAAATGATTCACAAGTGTGCCATAAACCAAAACCAGTACAATACATAACCTTGAAATCAAATTGTTGATTGTAGACTCTCCCACTTGACTCAAAGCCATAGATCAAAACATTCGATAACTCATAATACCGATACTCTATTACTACCGTAATACCACAATGAAATTCAACTAAACCCTTCATAAGTTCATGTAACACAAACCGTATAATACCTCAAATAATCTACTAAGATTGCATTCATCCTCGTGATGGTCAGGTCAACTTTGTCAACCAATCCAAACTCAAATCGCAACACCTATAACCCAATGGTATAAAAGAAACCCTCCATACGACATCATAAGGATCACACATCCGTAGATTACGCCGTAGGTGATAACCCACCTGCTTAGCCTCAAACTGACATCTCTCTATACCCTTTCATAGCCACAACTACTACACAATAACTTAATCTTCCTGACTCTGAACTCATCAACAAGACATGAAAATCTACTTCGTTCCACAAGTGATATAACATGAAATATTCTCTCAAAAACCTTTATAACTCAAGATTGTATGACATATCCACAGAAATCGAGCATCCAATAGTCCTATTCGCATCTCAAGCAAACTCTTCCCATCATATTCAAACCATCTGAACAAATCCCGCAGTCACATCCTACTCATCATATAGCCATCCAATCACTCATCAAGCCACTAGTCCCATTCATAGGGACACCACTGGACATAGAAGTCAAAAAGAACATGCTCTTACAACTAAAACTACCGAGTCTAAGCTGCGGTCCAAATTGGGCCTCAAGTCTTCTAGACTGGCCCATTACCAAAACACAAAAATCATATCTCGTGCCTCATCTGTAGAAGCAGAAGCCGTCAATGCACATCTGATACCGAGCGTCGTCGATGCACATACGCATACGAGTGAGTGGAAGGAAATTCAAAGAGATACGCTTCAAGAAGAATCAATTCCGCACGATAAGGAAAAAAAGATGAGAAGTTTATCCTAAAAGCCTAGTAGCCTCTCAAAGATAGGTATGGATATCATCATACCTATCCGCAAAACTCTACTAGACTCTTGCTCATGATTCGTAGAACCTATGAATCTAGAGCTCCGATACCAGCTTGTCACAAACCAAAATTCAACTAGTTTTAATGGTACCTAAACTAACCCCCTAGGTAAGCCAATTAACAATAAACCACAATATAATGATAATGATAAGAGTCAAAAATAAAATAACTAAATTTGATATAATTCTCCAAGGACAGGTAGTACAAATCATGAGCTTTTAAGACATAAAGGGTACAAAGCTGATATGAAATAAATGCATCATCAGTTTAAAACTTACATAAACAGATTTATAAATTTAAAACTACCAAGAACAAGAGGCAGCTACAACTGGAACACATGTACATCTTCAATGCCAGCTCTTGCCATTCGCAGCAACATCAGCTCCAAAATCTGCATGCAAGGTTCAGAAGTGTAGTATGAGTAAAACTGACCATATGTACTCAATAAGTAACAAACTTAACCTTAGGCTGAAAGTAGTTACGAGCTTGGACAACAGTTAGAGTCTAACATCAATAGGCAAGAACAACTCGTAATAATATAATAAAAGCAGTAAAAGAAATAAATCAAAGATGTGATATGCAGCCCGTTCATAATTACAACAAAATAGGTATGCTTTTCATGTATAACAGTAAAACCTAAATCTTTCACCGAAATCACAAAAATATGAGTATATATTAAAATAATGATTTTTTTCCAAAAACTTCAATAACAAAATAAATGTTTCATCATCAGATAGCATGAGGAAAGTACATCTCTATGCTTACATATGTGCATGTAAAGTCATGAATGTCATAAACCGTGTAGCATAAAGAAATGCATCTCTATGCCTGTATGTCAAGGATGCATGTCAAATGCAATGCATCATAGTGATGAACTCATGTAATCACACTCTCCAAGTACTTATTCTCACTTTCTCGCACTCCCGCTCATCACACTCAATCACTCAGCATTGTATGGTACCTACGCTCTCTACTGGTATATCAGACTCCGGAGGGGCGGATCCTGCCCAATCAATAATATAAAGCCAATATAGCTTACTACGCTGTGCATCCCAATTCTATTAATAATAATTAAGCATATAAGTCTTGCTATGACTTGCAGCCTGATCCATATAATAATAATAATAATAATAATAATAATAATAATAATAATAATAATAATAATAATAATAATAATAATAATAATATATAAAGCCAATATGGCCCGCTGCGGTGTGCAGCCCGATCCACCATGTCTCTCCGAACACGGCTCTCAGGCCCCAGCTCAGTCATTAATCTCTCCAGCCTCAGAGGATCACAAATCTCATGCCAATCAACTAAAACAATGATAACATGATGTGACAACAAGTGATAACAGAGACTAAGATATGATATGCAAATGAATTGATATGACTGATATGTAATTGTAATTTAAGAAAATAACTCAACAGTAGAGATGGCATCAATGGGTCCCAAAAGAATATGTATATAGCCTAAACATGATTTCTAACATGATTTATAGCTCAATTACTCTAACACATAGAAATTTTATGGATAGAAACAAGATTAGGTAACTACACTTGTACGCAGTCAAATCAAAGGACCAACCACCAAGCCATCTCGGGGGAGGTATCTCGAGACCCCGAGGACATGATGCCACCTAGGATAAATATATCGAGACCCCGAAGATATGAAGTCACAACTTAGTCCTCTGTTTCGGGGTCTATCAAGACCTGATTCGAGGTTGAGATCTGGATAAATAAAGGAAGTCCCCAAGGCACGCGGTTGAATCTGACAGGACCAGCCTATCCCTAGCCTCTCCTGGGATGTCAAGTCAAGCCATCATATCTCCATATTTCGAATATTAGATATACATGTATTCATTATTAAGTCTCATCTACTATATAAAGGGGACTCGCCCTACCTTGTAAACAACTGTTGTTACTCACACAATCCTACAAAGTGCAATAATATCTCTCTCTCTTTCTCTTCTCCCACTGATACTTATTGGCTCTCACTGATACTGAGGATAACTCGATATCCTCTGCCTCCAAACGTGTTCTTCATTTTATATGTGTTCTTCATCGCAAACTCAATTTCGATTATAAATAGCTCCATTTGATTATATTTCTAGCTGTTAGATTACGCCCGAATATTCCCGACAACCTGAGGTCGACCCCGAGGTCGACCTCAAAGTATCAATCGACCAAGCTTATGCCTGGGTAGCAAACCCTTTGGTTCGCTCGTTACCTCGCTTATCTCTCGCAACATCATTAAAATCCATAATACTAGAACCATCTGGTTTAACAAATTAACTTGGGAATAGATCACGTATTTTTAGAGTCCCATTTATTAAATTTAATTATTGTTACTATTTTCACGGTAAACAGTTTGGCACCCACCGTTGGGCTAAAAATAATAGTGATTATTTTCTTGCTAGTTTCATTACGCAAACGCATATAATTTTTCATTATTTTCTTGCTAGTTTCATTACGCAAACGCATATAATTTTTCGTACTTTTCTTGTCCAAGATCCTTTGATTTCAGGTAAAAATGACTGGCTCGGTGAACAGAGCTGAGAACAACCGCCTCGAAGATCATGGGGAAAATGGTGTAGCTATCCCGGCCAACCGAGCATCACTATAGAATCCCGATAACACGCCCGGACCAATACTAGCGGATGCGGACTCACAGGACGCACAAAAATTCAACAAAAGTTTCCACACCAACCGAGAAGCCGACGTCTATATGATCATTGGGGGAGCTGACGGTCCCCAAGGGCCCACCTCTAAATGAGCGAGGACACCCGCTATGAAAGAACGGTCAGCCCAGGAGTGCCCGCGTGAAGAAATCCTCGTATTCAGTGATGAGGACCTCGAAGCTATGATGGAACCACACAACGACGCTCTTGTCATCTTGTTCCTTTCAAACAACACTAGAATAAAGTGTGCGCTCGTGGATCGAGGCAGTTCGGTCAACTTAATCAAGTCATAAGTAGTAGGACAACTAGGATTGCTCAATCGAGTCATCCCAACCTCTCGGGTCCTCCACGGTTTCAACATGGTCAGAGAGGAAATGAAGGGAGAAATCATTATCCCGATCGACACGTCCAGCACGACCCAGAACATAGAGTTTCAGGTCATCAGCGGTGATATAAAATATAACGTCCTACTTGGCAGACCTTGGATACACAATATAAGAGCTGTACCCTCGACCTTGAACAAGGTAATAAGGTTTCCTACCAGGGATGGTATCACAAATATATATGGGGAACAACAAACAGCAAGGGAAATGTTTGCGGTCAACCACGAGACGACAATTCCCGCATACTCGGCCTTGGACGGGGAGGGAAGCGCACCGACCCTTAAAGATGACGAGGAAGACTTCTTCGCACACTGGACCTTCGTAGCTCCCGAAGAATCGACCAAGTCAACAGTCGAGGAGCTGGAGCAAACCATTTTGATCAAACACCTTATGGATCGCATGGTATCCCACCGGAGATAGCATCCCACAGACTAAACCTTGACCCCAAGTTCAAGCCCGTGAAGCAAAAAAAGAGACCGTAGACCGAGGTGAAACATGCCTTCGTCAAAGAGAAAGTGGCGAAATTTCTTAAAATTGGATCCATCAGGGAGGTAAAGTATCCCGAGTGGCTGGCTAACATAGTAGTGGTACCAAGAAAGGGGAATAAGCTAAGAATGTGCGTAGACTATAAAGACTTGAACAAGGTGTGCCCAAAAGATTCCTTCCCTCTACCCAATATCGATCGCTTGATTGATGCTACGGCCGGCCACCAGACCCTCACTTTTCTCGATGCCTATTCGGGGTATAATCAGATACAGATGATCCCCGAGGATAGGGAAAAAGCCTCATTTATCACAAAATACAGAACATATTGTTATAACGTAATGCCCTTCGGGCTAAAAAATGCAGGAGTAATGTATCAACAGCGAGTTAACAAAATGTTCGAGCACCAAGTAGGAAAATCAATGGAGGTATATATTCATGATATGCTAGTAAAGTCCCTGCATGAAGATGACCATTTGACCCATTTGCAGGAAACCTTTGACATCTTTAGAAGCTAAAACATGAAGCTCAATCCTGAGAAATGTACCTTCGGAGTAGGCTCTGGTAGATTCCTGGGCTTCATGGGCTCAAACAGGGGGATCGAAATCAATCCTAATAAAATTAAGGCCTTCGAAGAGATTACGGTGGTAAATAATGTAAAAGTCGTCTAGCGATTAACGGGGCGGATCGAAGCCCTAGGTAGATTCATATCGAGATCGTTAGAAACAAGACACCATTTCTTCGCCCTGCTTAAAAAGAAGAACAAATTCGAGTGGACTTCAGAATGCCAACACGCTCTAGAGGAACTAAAACGATACCTGTCAAGCCTCCATTGCTGCGCATGCTCGAGGAGAGTAAAACACTATATTTGTATCTGGCAGTATCTAAAATAACGGTAAGCGGAGTATTAGTCCGAGAAGAGAAGGGTACGCAATTTCCTATTTATTACGTAAGCCGCACCTTGGGGGACGCCGAAACCGGTGCCCCCACCTAGAAAAGCTGGCGCTCGCGCTAATAAGCGCCTCGCGTAAACTGAAGCCTTATTTTGAGTGCCACCGTATCTGTATCCTGACAACCTATCCTCTCTGTAGTATACTTCATAAACCCGATCTATCAGGTTGATTGGCCAAATGGGCCATCGAACTCGGAGGGTATGACATTGAGTATCAACCTCGGAAAGCCATTAAGTCCCAAATCCTGGCAGATTTTGTGGCCAACTTCTCGCCAGCACTCGTACCCGAGGTAGAGAAAGAGATTTTATTAAAATTAGGAACTTCCTCTGGGGAATGGACCCTATTCACGGATAGCGCCACAAATGTAAGAGGGTCTGAACTCGGTATAGTCCTGAGGTCGCACGTCGGGAGCATAATCAAACAATCCATAAAAACCACGAAACTGACTAACAACGAAGCCGAGTATGAGGCTATGATTGCAGGTCTAGATTTGGCCAAAGGTTTGGGAGCTGAGATCGTGGAGGAAAAATGCAACTCGCTCCCCATGATAAGCCAAGTAAACAGAAGCTATGAAGCCCGAGAGGACATGATACACAAAATCCAAATCGTGTTGTGTTGCTTCAAAGAATGGACTTTAGTACACATACACCGAGAGAAAAATTGCGAGGCGGATGTACTCGCAAACTTGGTGTCCTCCGCCAAAGAAGAAGACTGCTCCTGGAATCATCATCCAACTGTTCAAATCGGCGGTCGAGGATGTCCACACGGAAATCAACTCTGCCAGCTTGACAATGGGACTGGAGAAACAAATACATCGCTTACTTGATAGATGGAAAATTGCCCACAGATCCAAAAACGTCAAGGGCCATGCGAACCAAAGTGGCTCGGTTCTCACTTGACAAAATTGGGGCCCTTTACAGGAGAACTTTTGATGGTCCCTTGGCGATATGCTTGGGACCGGGCGACACGGAATACGTGCTTCGAGAGATCCATGAGGGCACCTATGGATATCATTCTGGGGCCAATTCCTTGGTCCAAAAAGTGATCCAGGCGGGCTAGTATTGGGATAGCATGGAGAAAGAGGCCAAAAATGCGACAAGTGTCAAATGTTCGCCCCCATGATCCACCGGCCAGGAGAATAGCTGCATTCCATTTTATCACCATGGACATTCATGAAATGGGGGATGGACATTGTCGGCCCTTTGACAACGGCTCCAGGTAAGGCCAGATTCATCTTATTTATGATTGACTATTTCTCAAAATGGGTAGAAGTGCAGGCCATCGAGAAAATAAGAGAGAAGGAAGTCATCAATTTTATATGGGAACACATCATATGCCGATTTGGAATCACGTCTGAAATAACGTGCGACAATGGGAGGCAATTCGTCGGAGGCAAGGTAATGCAGTTCCTTGAGGACAACAGAATCAAGAGGATCCTGTCGACACCATATCACCCGTGTGCAAACGGCCAAGCCGCAAACAAATAAACCATCATTCAAAATTTGAAAAAGAAGCTGGAAAGCACCAAAGGAAAATGGAAGATAACGTTGCCCGAAGTTCTGTGGGCATATCGAACAACTCCGAAAACAAGAATCGGCGAGATGCCCTTCTCTCTAGTGTACGACGCCGAAACACTGATACTGGTGGAGGCCGGAGAGCCAAGCGCTAGATTCCAACACACCAGCGATGGATCAAATAACGAAGCCATGGCAACCACTCTTAAATTGCTCGACAAAAAAGGGGAAGCCTTGTTGGTTCGGATGGCTGCATAGAAACAGAAAATCAAAAGATACTAGAACAGAAGAACGAATCTCCGGCACTTTGGAGTCGGAGACCTAGTTCTAAGGAAGGTCACCCTCAACACTAGAAACCCTAATAAGGGGAAGCTGGGCTAAAATTAGTAAGGACCTTACCATATCCTCGGAATAATTGGAAAAGGATCCTACAAGCTCAGTGTCGTAGAGGGAGAACAACATCCGAGCAGCTAGAATGTATCGATACTTAAGCGGTATCACTGCTAGGACGGTCGAATATGGAACCTCGCAAACATCTTCAAACAGACGTCGTACTTTTTTCCTTCTAAACCTTTTCCCAAAGTAGGTTTTTTGTCAACAAGCTTTTTAATGAGGCGACATCTATGCTTTTCTCTAGAAGGATCTGAGGAACCCACAAGGCTTCTTTCACGGCCAGCTCCACCCCGGGTATAAGACGAATGACGCCCCGATCGAAACACTGTATCGGGCACTTACATCAGGCAATCAAAAGATATCTTTTCAATACCTTACTCTCCGGACAGAGAAATCTCAAGTGTATCCCGACATGGGGACCCCCTCCTCCAAATGCATTCTAAAATATTCAGAGACTTAATATCTGCAATAGGGCACTCATACAACTCCAGTACCGAACCTCCGGGCTCATAAAGCCCCAAAAACATAGCTCCGATTTCACAAGAATCGGTCTTCATGCTTAAACAACTTGATGACTCAGAGACTGATGAAAATTACCATACTACATCGCTAAAAAAGGTGTAAGACCTCAATAGGCATGACAAACTGTAAGACCTTAACATGCATGAAAATCCCGAAATTTAGGCTATACATCGCATTTGTAAGAATCCCGAAAGGGCATACCCTCGATGTGGATGCCTAAACTATCACTCAGGATTAAAAAATGGCTATGGCTAAACACATATGACCATGGTCAAAATGGTTGATACAGCCAAAATAACGTGACTCAAGGATGCTCGACCGTCGTCAAACACAAATCGCAGGCCACTACTTTGAATATCTTTCGGAAAGAACCGGTTAAAATAAGCTTCCCTCAACAGGCAAACAATGGGCTTTGAACCTTCTGAGGTGCTCGAAATATCGCTGATTAGGACTTGAAATCGAGCTTCCTCTACAACCGACGACAGTTCAGGCAAAAATATTTCAAAAAAGACCTTAACGAGTGGAAAACAAAGCCTAAAAAAAGGCCATGGGAAAAATAGAATAAGAGCCATTATCGCCAGTTAAGCAAGCCTACGGGCCATATATCGAAAGTTCTCTACGACCAACGTAAGAGCAATTGTCACCAGCAAACATTGACAACTTGAGGATTAAAGTGAGCTCGGATCGTAACCCAATTCGGAGAGCGAGTCCGAAATAAATAACTACACAGGCCTACGGGCCACATATCAAAACGTCTCCACGACCAAAGTGCGTAAGAGCCCTTGTCGCCAGCTAAAACTGATAGCTTAAGGGTCAATTAATGCTTGAATTGCAATGCGACTCGGAGGCTAGACCCGAAATAAGTTAAACTACAAAATGCCTAAGGGCACGACATAAATGCCACTGTCTTTGATTGAATAAAGCCTCCGAGCCACCCACCTATAAGGTCACTTCGATCCAGGGCATAAACTACCATTATCCGCCCATGCAGGCAGAAAAAAATCAAGGGTCAAATAAAACTCGAGTCACAACGCGACTCGAAGACTGGACCCAAAGAAGCAAAATGATAAAATGATCAAAGGTAAGAGGCTCTTTTGTTTGAGCCAGCCTGAAAAAGACACAAGGCTATATTATAGGCCCAGGGTTTTTGTCCGCCAAATCATTGATAAAATCAAAACAAAAGGGGAAATGAAGCTACATAATTCTCCTTATACAAGTACCAAGTTAAAGAAGCACTACAAATAAGGAGACCAACGGAAAAGGATAGCAGGACCTAATTTAACCCTGAGCTGATGGCATCGAAAGGTTACATCCAGGTAATTACAGGTCCCGTGAGGGCCCCTTCTCGATGGTATCTCCCCTCTTCGGGGATCCACCTCCATTTTTTACCCCGCTCGAGCTGCCTTCCAATACGCCCTCAACAGGCAGCCCTCAGAAAATTGGCCAAGTGCGACCCACAATTTGAGGCAATATCGGGCCAGCCTCCTTTGTCGCCCTCTCAACACAGGAATCTGCGACGACTGCTTCTCCCCCGTGCAAAGATACAAGCGCCTCGGCCTCAGTTTTGATTCAATGCAGTGCAGCCACCAACTCAAAATGAAGGCCCTTATACTTGCCGGTATCCTCCCCTACGTCCTGGAGCTGGTGATCGATCAAGGTAACTATCTCCCTAAGGTTATCCCTCTCAGAAGACACCGCGCTTACACGCCGGCTAAGCTCAGAGATCTCAGCATCCCTGGACCGAAGCTCCTCTCTTAGCAAGTCATTATCCTTCTCAAACTGCATGGGTCAGGGCCCAAAGAGTTAAAAGCAACGAGATTTTATAGAAACTTGAAGGATAGCAAGAGCAAGGGATAAACAACCTATTCAGCGAAGAAAGCTTTCTCACGCTACTACGAGTCACCTCTTCCTTACACTGGGCGAGGACCTGATTATAAAGCGCCTCGGCCTAAAACCGCACATAAGAGTAAAAGAAGAGAAAAGGGAAAAGTAGCCCAAAGCAACAAATGGTGCTAGGTAAAGTTACCCGCTCACACAGCTTGCCCATTTTGCCGCAGATAGACTGGACGCCTGCCTCAGAACCGCCTTAAAAAATGATCGCCTGCCTTCTGATTGTGCCTCCGCCTTTGGTAAACACTCCCGCCACGAAACGCTCCTCACGAGATTTATCTTGCATATGACAAAATGGAAGAATATCCTATTTTGGGGGAGCAGCAATAACCAGCGGGCTAGCAGGGTTAACCTGAACCTCCGTCTTCGGTTTATCCCGAGGTCCAGATGAAGACTCTTCCAAACTGACTATCAAAGGTGTCCCAGTCTGGGGAGAACCCTGGCCTCCTGTTACATCAAGGTCAGTGCTCGATACCCCATCTATTACTTTGCCACCACAAATCCAAGCCACATTACCATCGGGTCCTAGTTCGGAAGCGTCTACTCCCACGGCCTGGCAGTTAACCATCTTCATGCACCCTTCAAAGGGTTCCGAAAAACTACTTTCCCCCTCACCTTCAACACAAAGATTTTCTATTGCCTCGGGTTCAGGAGCCAAAGGGTCGACATTGAAACCCTCCACTCTGCTCCTCTTGGGTGTCGGCAGCTCGACTAGAAGGCTCTCGTTCCTCTTCCCCTCCTTGTCATGCATCTGGGCGTCCCCTCCAACAGATGGTGCCTCCTTCACTGGTAGAGTTCCCACCAAACTTGCATAAGTACATATGTCAAAAGCATGGAAAAAAGAAAGCTACTAACGCCTCGTTAATGCTGGATTGCACGAATGCGTCAAAATTCTAGACTTACCAGGGCCTCTGGCCTCTTGATGGGCTCGGGAAAAATCCTGCAACATTTGGTCGAAATACAAGCAGATTGAGTGCAAATAACAGACCCAACCCCGAAGGTCCGGCACAATGCCGGGGTATATCACCACGGTTAAGAGAACAAGGAAGGCAGAATCATACGCATGAAGAAAAGTTACAAAAGGAAAAGGGGGAAAGAGCACTGCAAGTACTTACGCCCAGTATTCCATTCCTCGGGGAACGATATCTTTTCCACCGAAATCAGATTGGATGTACTCACTCAAATGAATTGGCTTAACCACGCATCATCCAATTCCTTAGTAGGGGCGAAAAGGGACCTCGAAGCTCGACAGCAAAGCTTGATTAAAGCACCGTGAAGCAGGCGAAGGCTATACATCCAGATTAAATGTTTTAGAGTAAAGGGCATCCCATATATCATGCTCGTGTAGTGCCTGATCATATAAACCACATGCCAGAACGAAGGGTGGACTTGACCTAAGGTCACCTGGTAACTCCGGCAGAAGTCAAGAATCACGGGGTCAATCAGGGACGAGGACAGCCTTACCAGCCCAAAAAAAAGGGATAGGTATACACACTCAAAAAGCCAGCTTTGTAAGCCGTAATATGTCCATCCTGAGTGGGGATCTCCATGAGCACAGAATCTCCTTAGCAGCAGTCCCCTTTCACTCTTTTAATGTCTATTATAGAGCTAACATACCGAGTCACGGGCTCACAACACCCTATCTTCGGGGAGGGCCTCTCTACCCTAAAATTGAAGGTCATCGCAAAAGGTCCCGAAATGCACTCTTCAACACAGGGTGGATTAGCCATTTCACCCTAAGAGAAAAATGAGAAGGATGAGCCAGCAGCCTCCTAAGAAGTATAAATTGTAGTGTTCGTCATCTTTAGACTAATTCAGGGAGAGGAGAAAAAAGGAGAGACTTAAATTCCTAAGAAAAAATGAAAAATAAGGGGAAGCAAACCTCGTTGAGGGTTTTAAATGCAAAAGAGAGTCAAGAAGAGGAAATAAGTTTTTATAAAAGCACTATGGGAACATTAAAGAAAGATAACTGCCGCAGTCAATGTAGAAATCTGCAGGAACAATGCGTGAAATGCGGCTTAATATCTGATATCCAAAAAACATCAGTAGAAGCAAGGGTTCAAAACCGTTTATCGCTCCTCGTCGCCTTCACTCCAAAAAATGCGGAGACTATCTGTATGTGATGAAATTAGAGGACCCGATTTCCCGCCATCAAGCCATCTCGGGGGAGGTATCTCGAGACCCCGAGGACATGATGCCACCTCGGATAAATGAGAGACCCCGAAGATATGAAGTCATAAGTCCTCTATTTAGGGGCCTATCAAGACCTAATTCGATGTTGAGATCGGGATAAAGAAAGGAAGCCCCCAAGGCATGCGGTTGAATTTAACAGGACCAGCCTATCCCAAGCCTTTGCTGGGATGTCAAGTCAAGCCATCACATCTCCATATTTCGTATATTAGATATACATGTATTCATTACTAAGTTTCCTCTCCTATAAAAAGTGGACTCGCCCTATCTCTTTATCTTCTCCCACTGATACTTATTGGCTCTAACTGATACTGAGGATACTCGATATCCTTTGCCTCCAAACGTGTTTTTCATTTTATATGTGTTCTTCATCGCAAACTCAATTTCGATTATAAATAGCTCCTTTTGATTATATTTCTAGCTATTAGATTATGCCCGAATATCCCCGGCAACACGAGGTTGACCTCGAAGTATCAATTGACCAAGCTTACGCCCGGGTAGCAGACCCTTTGGTTCTCATTACCTCGCTTATCTCTCACCACATCGTTAAAATCCATAATACTAGCACCATCTGCTTTAACAAATTAGCTTGGGAATAGATCACATATTTTTAGAGTCCCATTCAATAAATTTAATTGTTGTTACCATTTTCACAATAAACAACACTATATCATAGAATCAACTGAGTCATATTCATAGGGTGCACGCCCATACGCCCATCACCTAGCATGTTCGTCACCTCAACACCAAATGCATAACACGTATGTTCATGGATTCATACCCTTAGCACCAAGTTTAGAAGTGGTACTTACCTTGAACAAGTCAAATCCACTATCGAGCAAGCCAAACAATACTCCAGAAATGCCATCCCGCGTGGACTGACCTTCAAACGGCTTAAAACTAGCCAAAATTAACTTAAGAACATCGAATAATACAAAATAAAACAAACCCAATCGATAAAGGTAGAATCTTTAATCAAAAGCCCAAAGTCAACCAAAAAGTCAAACCCAAGCCCGCACCTTAAAATCTGATGAAACTTACAAAATTCAACAACCCATTCAATTAGGAGTCCAACCATACTAGTTTCACTCAAATCTGACTCTGAATCAATGTTCAAAACTCAAAAATTCACTTTATGAAAGTTTAGACAATATCCCCCAAATTTAACTTTGATTCATCAATCAAATGCCAAAAATGAAAATGGATTCTGCTGGGGACACAAACCCATAACTCCGGTTTAGGGTTTAAGAATTCGAGCTTAGAATAATTGTCGTGTTTGGCTTTATCTGATTTTCCTACATGTTTCCTGCTAAATGTGCTAAATGCTTTACCGCTTTGATATTATTTGAACTGTATATATAAACTGTGCCGAAGCCCTTCTCTTCTCACCTCCAGGGATGTGCTTACTGGTTGAGTCTCCTTATTCTGTTAGTGTCATACCTTGAAATAAGAAAGAGGCCGGACAAATTACTAAGCTGGACGATCCTGCGGGTCCCTAGTACGTAGCCCCCTCTTTGACTCGAGTTGTTCGCTCGGGTACACAGTCTAGAACACATACCCAGGTTTTGAACCTAGAATAACTTGACTTCATGCC
Organism: Nicotiana glauca; assembly: GCA_026770625.1. Lineage (NCBI taxonomy): Eukaryota > Viridiplantae > Streptophyta > Magnoliopsida > Solanales > Solanaceae > Nicotiana > Nicotiana glauca. Next base: position 12,576 of record MU698641.1, on the reverse strand, counting down.
GGATCCCTAGTAGGAGCGCTTATTTGCATCACGTGCATGTGACTTAGGGGGACTCAACACAGGGGTTGGGTCCGTCTAGGACAGGTAACCAGATATGAAAAGACCACCATGATGCATTTTACGTGCTGCATTTATTTGTCTCAGACTCGCGCGTTGACCGGCTTGAATTTGGGAAAAAGGAAAAGAAATAATAGTGTAGAGAGTTGATTACATGATTTGGCAAAAACCTATGTCCAAGTAATGCTGAAACTCTGCCGGATTTTTGAGAAAATAAGAGGAGTGTTTGGTATCAATGGGAAAGGAAAACAAATTTTTTTTTTTTTGGTTTTATGTGCCAATTGAAAAGCAAAACAAAGAGTTTTTTTAGACATAGAACACTTACCCTCATCTATGTTGTGAAAATTATCTCCAAAACTGCCCAAATCCGAGCTTTCCAACTCAAAATATGACCAAATGAACAAACCCTTGATATTATATGCTTCTGCCCAGCTGTTCTGCCTCGTTTCTTGTGCCTAACAATTTTAAAACTCACTTTTGGTGCCTCCAATGGATTCCTTGTTATATTCCAATCATGTTAGGTTTTTGAATCTCTCCAATTGAACTTATAATGAAGAAGATATGTTGGTTACAATAATTTAAAATAATGCAAATTTTTAAATACGAATTCAGTGTCAATTTCGTAACTAATCTGAAAAATCTAGCGACCAAATTCTTAGTAAAATGACCATAAATTCGTCATACGATGTCAAAACTTGATGATTCCAGTTGCTGTGGTTCCAAAATTACAATAAGGATATAGCGGTTTAGTCTAAAAATGAATCAAAGGCCATTTGCTCAATATGGTAACCTTTATGCGCCAATCGACGTTGAAACCGAAAGCTATCACTATACAACCCAAACTTATCAAAAACTCATCGGAATTCAACCAAAATTTGTATCCAAAATCATCATACAAAGCTATTGGAATAATTAAAATCTAATTCAGAGTCCATTTATCCAAAAGTCAATCCTTGATCAACTCTTCCAACTTAAAGTTTCTAAAATAAGAATTATTTTTCTAAATCAATCCCGAATAGCTCAAAAACCAAAACCAACCATACACGCAAGTCATAATCCACAATTTGAAGCTACTCAAGACTTCAAACAGCTAAACAGAATGCAATTGATCAAAAGGAATGGTTGGGTCGTTACATTATATGTATCTACGATTTTTAATGCATTGATTTCTCTATATAATAATATTCATGATTTCAAAAGTAAAAAAATAAATAATTAAGTTGGTAGTTCACTGTTGTCTTTCCTAACGGTGATGTTGGGTGTCATCATGACCTATAATGAATTTTGGGTTGTGGCAACTTGGTATCAAAGCTCTAGGTTTGCTTGGGTCTCACGAGTCATGAGCAAGTCTAGTAGAGTCTTGCAAATTGGTACCGAGATATCTGTACTTATCTTTGAGAGGCTACAAGGCTATTAGGAGCACTTCCCTTTTTGATTCCTCGTCGTGCGATTTGATTCCATTGAAGCTTATGTCTCTATTTACTTACTATTCATTCTTATATGATGTTAAGAGGTTGTTATTAATTGGGCATCGAGGAGTTGTGGTGGTACTGCAGATGTGGTGCAGGATGTTTCTCCTCGGTCATTCGAGCAGGCTATTGTCGTCGCCTTGTAGATGGGCGTTTTATTGTTTCAGCCCCATACTAGTATTCCCTAGAGTTTCGAGGCTATGCATCGTGTATTATGAGGTTCATACACTGTTATCGTGTAGTATTTGGTGTGAATGGTAGGGTGCTTATTTATGTGTCGCGATAATGAATGACTCAAAATATGAATACTCGGTTCATGGTTTAGAGGTTAAGCATTTAATTTCGACGAAGGAAAAGCTATTTTACTATGGATGTTCTAGCCTTGGTTGACAGAGTAGCAAGATTTGATATTTTCGAATGTGGTGGAATTCCCATTGTGGTGTGGTGTCGTCTTCCTTGTTGGAACTCATTAAGGTTCGTCGGTATGATGGTTTTCTTTGATCTGCCTTCGAGGCAGGGTTTAGTGAATAGTACATAAGAAGCGATCGTCAGAGATAGATTATGATTTAAGGCAGTAATTTGGAGGTGTCTCAGGGTGGTTTAATTTCTAGTAGGTCGAGTAGTTCGCTTTGGAATATGGTTAACCAGAGTGAGAATATTAGCATATTGTATGTATTTTATGGTGGGATAGCCATACTCTTTGAGAAAGCGTGGCATGATTTTGGTCATGGTGAACAAAGGGCTAAGTTTATATATTTCGTTCAATGGTGGCTTCTATAGTGTGGAAGTTTGAATATGATGGAAAAGAGTTTGTTTGGAATGAAGAGGGGTGTGAAAGTTAGGTTATCGTTTGGGATATAATATGACTTTGAGTTATGCAATGCATTGTTGGACCTTTAGTTAATGCTAATGAGAAATGAATGTGCCCTTACAATTGGTGGACCAGCATGGTCTTAGGAAGGTTTACTGATTTTTTGGTAGTTGTATCCAGGGCAACGTCGTTGGAAGATATCGATCTGGAATTCCATAGGTGGGATATCTCCTGAGAGCAGGTTAGCAGTTGCGTGATTTTGATGAAGTTCTTACGAAGAGTTATACTTTCTACCCGGTGGGAGGCATGCACCGTGATGTGAGCTCGGATCTCTTGAAGAAGGTGGTATAACTATCCAGAGGTCGAATATGCAAATGTGGCTAATAACTCAAAATGTTTTATGAAACATTTAACAGGATATTATGAGAAATTTGGCAGGTTAATAGTGCGACATCATGGTAACTGAGAAGAAGAAGTTAATATAGGTTCTTGATTTGTGTGATTGTAGCGTAAAGCTAAGTGGGGGAGTCTACCACCTATGAATGGGTCATGTGGTTATGTGCCTTGCAGCTTCGGTTATCGGTACATTGGTGGATCACTTATGACTAAGGGGAGAAAACAACAAGGGTATTTTGGGTAAGGAATTTGATGTACGTGTCCTACATTTCACCTTATCGGTTCATGTGCAGATGATGGGATGATTCAGAGTACATGCCTCTTGTAGATGTGATGTACAAGGAAAAAAGTTCATCCGGTTTCTTCTTTGGGAGTGTTCATGTGGTAACGGAGCACTAGAGTTTGGTTATATTCGGGACCAGGTCAGAGTGGGTGACTCTCAATAATGGTTCTAGTGTTCGTAAGAGCAAACGTGCAGTGTTTAAGGGTGAGGATTGAGTTTACAGCAGAGTGTGAACGATAATTGAGGAATTTCTATATTATCATCGAGTCTGCGGTGCAGTATTATAGAAATGGGAGAAACAACTTTGGATTCACAGGAGGTACTCTAGAACGGGTAGATCAGTTGGAGGTACTATTGAGTGTACGATGAGGGTATGAGATGGCTTATGGGTATTGAGATGATATGGTCATATGATTTGGGTTACTTCGGATGATTGTTGTTTGAGGTCCGTTATGTGTTTGAATAGAGTTATTATTTCAAAAGCAAGTCAGGTGTAAATTCGAAGAAGTTGAATCAGTTAGTAGTGGTTTGACTCAACATGGTTAAGAGAAGGGTCGGTTCCTTTGGTGTGGTAAGATTATACATGTGATTTGTTTCTGTACTGCGTGCTTGACAACCTCCGTGATTTGACTAATTTAAAGGTATTTGATTCTGATAGTTTTGTTATGTGTATACGGGTCCTAGAAGAATTATGGCAGTTTAGCCCATAACTTGAGTTCTCCGTCTTTTATGGATATAGGGAGTTGGTTGTTTGTTGCAATTCTACTTATGAGATGAATTAAGTGAAAAGTTCTAGCCAATGAAGTGTTTATTCTACTGGCTATTCCAAAGTTATGATGGAATTCTTGTACTCTCATCCAGTAGCATGATGTAATGACCCGGCCGATCGTTTTAAGAGTTTTAGCCCCGATACCTTATTTAATACTTTCCCTATATCTTTTTGTGCTTATGTGACTTGCCTGGAGGTTTTGTTTTTGGTTTCCGGGTGATTTCAGACAATTAGTCCCTAAAATGGAAGCGTAAGTTTTAGGATTCTGAGCGTAGTTAGAACTGTGTGAAAACAACTCCAGAATGGAGTTTCTTTAGTTCCTTGAGCTCCGTTGGGTGATTTTGGACTTAGGAGCGTATTCGGATTGTGAATTGGAGGTTTGTAGCTGAATTAGGCATGAAATGGAAAAAAAGTTGAATTTTTTGGAAGTTTGATTGGAAGTAAACTCTTTGATATCGGGTTCATATTCCAATTCTAGAAGTTAGAGTAGGTCTATAATGTCAAATTTGACTTATGTGCAAAATTTGGGGTCAATCAGATGTGTTTTGATAGGTTTCGGCATCAGTTGTACAAGTTGGAAGTTTCAAAGTTTATTAAGTTTTAATTGGAGTGTGATTCATGTTTTTGTTGTTGTTTGATGTGATTTGAAGGCTCGACCAAGTTCGGAAGATATTTTAGGACTTGTTGGTATGTTTGATTGAGGTCTCGGGGGCCTCGAGTTGATTTCAGATGGTTAACAGATCATTTGGCATTGTGTTGGAATGGCTGAAGCTTTGCTACACCTGATGTAATTGCACCTGCACACTTTGGGCCACAGGTGCGACATAGCAGAAGTGGCTATTCAGCCACAGAAGTGACTTTAGGCCTACCCATCTGGGACCGTAGGTGCGTTCAGAGTTCTGCAGAAGCAGTCTCGCAGGAGCGGAAGAGGAGTGCAGAAGCGGCCCTTGTTTGTAGAAGCAAACTTTGAGGACTTAAGTGACGTCCGCATCTGCAAGGATTTTTCCACCGGTGCGGAACCGTAGATGTGGTAGATTCGTCACAGGAGCGAGATCACTGGGCAGAGAAAATGAAATTACGAGGGTTTGATCTCAATTGCACTTTGGGACTTTGAGAGCTGAGATTTAGGAGATAATTTGGGGAATTTTTAGAGGAAGTTATTGGGTAATGATTCTTAACTCATTTATAGTTATATTCCATTAATCTATAGTTGATTTCATCATTTAATTAAGGATTTGGGTTGAGAAATTTGGGCAAAAGTGGAAAAGTTCTTCAACCAAAATTTTGAGTTTTGATTGGGATTTTGATATCGGATTTGAGTAATTTTGGTACGAGTGAACTCGTGAGTGAATGGATGTCCGTATTTTGTGAATTTTACCTGATTCCAAGATGTGGGTTCGGGTTAATTTTTTGGGGCGAATTTCTCATTTCTTGCTAAAGTCTTGATTTCATTAATTAGATTAGTTTCTTATAGTTATATTTATGGTATCTAATTGCTTTTGGCTAGATTTGGGCCATTTAGAGTTGGAAAGTCGTGGAAAAGGTATTATTACTGATTGATTGAGCTTGGTTTGAGGTAAGCGGCTTACATAACCTTATGTGGGGAAAATCCACTTAGGATTTGGTATGTTGTGATAATTCTGTGAAATGTGAGCGCCGTGTAAGAGAGGTGACGAGTTCATACACGGGAAAATTGTTGTAAAATCCTATTTTTACCGAGTGGTAACCTATTTTATCTTAAATGAGTTATTCTACCATGTTTAGTTATCCTATTTAGCCTAATATCGTATGTCTACGAGTCATAAATGCTTACCTGAACTCTATGCATCATGCTTAGTTGGATTCATGCTTTTTCCTTGACTTGTACTTAGTCTTAAACTGTAAGATTTCTTGTTGTAATTGTTATTTCCATCAATTTCGAGCTGCCTATTTACCTAGGGACTATGAGACGATATCTCGGGAGATTCCCCCTACATATTTACTTTAGGACTATGAGATGGTATCTTGGGAGATCCTCTGGCATGCATATTTACCTTTGGGACTACGAGGCGGTACCTCGGGAGATCTCCTGTTGAGCATTTACTTTTGGATCTACGAGATGTTGTCTTGGGAGTGCCCCTATTGTTATCACTATGTGTTGTGCAGTTATTTTCCTGTAAAATTCTCCTTGTTAGATTCTCAATATTTTCACACCATTGTATCTACTGTTTTACTTATTATATACCAGTAGGACCCTGACCTGACCTCGTCACTACTCTGTCAAGGTTAGGCTTGGCACTTACTGCGTACTGTTATAGTTACTCATGCTACTCATCTGCACATGTTTTGTGTGCAGATCCAAGTAACTCCTATCATCCCCACTATTAGTTGCGTGCTATTTGCTGCTCTAGAGACTTCAAGGTATATCTGCCAGCGTCCGTAGACCTTGGAGTCTTCCTCTATTTCTTTATGTTGTTCCTCCTTTATTTTTTCTAGTTATCTATGTATAGAAATAGTTAGAAAAATTGATAGAGCATGTGACTTGTGGCTACCGAGTTTTCGGAATATTGTTTATACTCAAGTATTGGTTATTATACAAGCAGAGCGACATTTTATCAATTTATAGTTATCTGTTGTAGTCTAGTTGTTGAGATCTATTTTTATTTCTATTATTCCGCAAATTGTTAGGCTTACCTAGTCGTAGAGACTAGGTGCCATCACGACATCTTAAGAACAGAGATTTGGATCGTGTCAAGTTGGTATCAGAGCTCTAGGTTCATAGGTGTTACGAGTCACAAGCAGGTTTAGTAGAGTCTCACAAATTGGTATGGAGACGTCTGTATTATCTTCCGGAGGATATGGAACTGTTAGAAAAATTTCACTTCTTTGATTCCTTGTCGTGCAAAATTGTTGACTTCGGAATTCTAAACTTCTGTCTATTCTCTCACAAAATGATGAGAATACGTACAAGCGGATCAGATGACCAGGCACCCGTGCCCCCTACTGGAGCCACGATAGGTTGGGGCTGGGGTAGAGGCCGAGGACATCCATGTGGTGTAGCCAAAGCACCCACACGAGCTGCTACATAGGAGACACCAGTAGCTCCAGTCGGAGAACAGGCACGTGAGATGTCTATTACTGCACCAGCTATTCAGGAGACCCTTGCACAGTTCCTGAGCATGTTTTGTACTCTAGCTCAGGTAGGATTGATTCCACTTACCCCTGCCACATCTCAGGTAGGGGGAGGAGTATGGACTCCCACTGCCCGTACCCTAGAGAAGCGGGTTCAGGTCGATCAGGTTCTAGAGGTCATACAATGCAGCTTGTAGCCCCAGTTTGGCCAGAGGGTAGGGCAATAATTTTTTAGGAGGAGCAGCTCTGGCTCGAGAGGTACAAGAAATACCATCCTCCTACTTTTAGTGGCTTGGAGTCAAAGGATGGCCAGTCATTTTGAGAGATGATCCCCTATTTATTCTTTTCCCCATATCGTTTTCTACTTATTTGACTTTCCAAGAGGTTTTATTTTTGGTTTCAGAGTGATTTGGGACACTTAGTCCCTAAAAAGGAAGCTTACGTAATAGGATTTTAACCTTAGTCAGAATTGTGTGAAGATGACTCCGAAATGGTGTTTTGTCGGTTCTGTTAGCTCTATTGGGTGATTTTGGAATTAGGAGCGTGTCCGGATTGTAAATTGGAGGACTGTAGCGAAATAAGACTTGAAATGGCGAAAATTGAATTTTTGGGAAGTTTGAACGAAGGTGGACTTTTTGGTATCAGGGCCGGATTCCAATTCCGGAAGTTGGAGTAGGTCCGTAATGTCAAATGTGACTTGTGTACAAAATTTAGGATCAATGTTTTGATAGGTTTCGACATCGGTTGTAAAAGTTAGAAGTTTCAAAATTCATTAAGTTTGAATTGGAGCATCATACATATTTTTTGTTGTTGTTTGATGTGATTTGAGGGCTTGACTAAGTTCGGATGATGTCTAGGGGACCTCAGTTTGATTTCGGGTGGTTAATGGCTCATTTGGCATTGTATTGGAATGGCTGAAGCTTTGATTCAACAGGTGTAATCGTACCTGCGCACTTTGGTCCACAGGTGCAGTACTGTAGAAGCGGATATTTAACCACACGAGAGTTTCACAGAAACGGACTCGCAAGAACAGAAGAGGAGCGCAGAAGCGACCCTTGTTCAAAGCACATGCACTTGAGACACCTGTTACTGCACCGGCTCTTCAGTAGACACTTGCACAGTTCTTGAGCATGTTCGATACTCTACTCAGGTATGGATGATTCTACTTGCCCCTGCCATATCACAGGCTGGGGGAGGAGCACAGACTCCCGCCGCCCGTACCCCAAAGCAGTGGGTTCAGGTCGATTTGGTTCAGAGGTCATACCAGTGCAGTCGGTAGCCCTCTTTGTGATGTATTTGATCGCCAAGAATGTCGAGCAGTACTTTGTTGTTTCGAGTTGGTCTTCGAGAAGAACTCTGTTGACCACTCCTTTGTAGAAGGGCTTTTCACTTGGTGATTGATCTCTCTATTTGCGGATGCCTTCAACAATTGTGGAATGGTCTTCTCTAACTGTGAATGTCTTCCAGAGAGTTATGTAACCCTTCTACTTATAGTTGTAGAGGATGGACTGTCCAGCTACATATGAACTGTCTTGCTTGATTCTTATTGGCTCATGTGAGTCATTAAACTTATCACATAAGCTAAACGATAAGCTTGCTTGTGATTGGCCAAGACATGTCATTTTAGATACTTGGCAACTCTTAATTGGTCACTATTTTGGACTGGGATTTCCACATCATTTAACAGGTGGAGTCATCTTGCCGGCTTTGAGTTGACTAGACATGACATATCACATTACACATGGACTGAGTTTGGGCCTTAAGATAAAATGGACCTTGGGCTTAAAATAATAAAATGGACTAACTTAATTTGTAAAAGTCCAAATTAATTATTTAACCCAATTGAATTTAACCCAAATTTATACGAACAAAACTCAATAAATTTTTTACATGTCTACAATATGTTAGACAAATTCATGTGATATACATTATTTATGACGTGCAAAACACGTGTTTCACGAACATATTTCCTTTTAAAAAAATATACTTTTACAGTAGATATTCCACTAGTAACTAAAATAAAAATAAAAATATTTCATGTAATGTAGAATAAAATCTTAATGACAAAAAAGAAAATAGATTTCTTCGTAGTGAATGCCTAATGTAATCAAACATTTCAGTTTTTGTCATATTGAGACCAACAAAAGAAAATTACAAAAAAAAAACAGAATCCAACAAAAGAAAACATTAAAAGAAAGTAACGAAAATACCAAGTAAAAAAATATATGTTTGTAACATAAGGAAAATGTCTATAAAGACAAGACGAATACTTGGATTTCTTCATAATGAAAAAGAAAAATATAAAGAAAGTAACTGAAAAAAGAACAAGTAAAAGAATAAATTTGTAATAAAAAGGTAGTGTATCAACGGAAAAAGAAAAATTGAAAAAAAATAAAGACAACAAAAGTTAAAAGATAGATATTGCACAATTTCATGTGATATACATTATTTATGACGTGCAAAATGCGTGTTTCAAAAACATCATTTCTTTTTAAAAACTATATTTTTATAGTAGAGATTCCACTAGTAACTAAAGTAATAGAGTAATAAAAAGATTTTATGTAATGTAGAATAAAATTTTAAGACAAGAAAAAAATATTTAGATTTCTTCATAGTGAACATCTAATACCGTCAATATTGAACAAAATTGATGGAATACAAAATTCTCCTAGCTATATAACTAGTCACTACCTTAGAGAACTAGAATTAACCCTCATTGAGGACTATAATACCATACTAAAACACGAAGAAGACTACTGAAAATTACGCTCTAGGATTAATTTGTTAAATGACGGTGATGCTAATACCAAAATTTTCTATATTAAAGCCACCAACAGAAGACGGAGGAATAACATTGTCTTCTTCAAAGATAACTCTGAAAATTGGATCGAGGACCAAATCTAATGAACCATACAACAAATTACTTCTCAAGTTCATTTGCAAACTCCCACAAAAAAATTGACTGGTTAACTATTAAAAAAGGACAAGGCAAGCATTTCTAAAATTGATCTCTCGAGCCTAGATAAACCCTCAAGAAATCATGAGATAAGGAAAGTCGTTTTCTCTTTTAAACCTTACAAAGCCCCAGGTCCTGATGGGTTACAATCGTTCTTTTTTCAAAGAATTTGGCACATACTAGGGAGTAAGGTCATAAATCTGTGCCGAAATTTTTTTTACACCAAAACAATGCCCCATGACATTAACAAAACCTATCTGTGCTTAATTCTAAAATTCAACAATGCAAATAACTTGAAAAATATTTAGGCCTATTAGCCTGTGCAACACTATTTACAAGATTATAACCAAAGTCATTGCCAATCGAATCAAACTCTACCTACAACACTATCAATATTCAAAAAGCTAGCTTCCTAAAAGATAGGCAGGCTAGTGATAATGCTATTATTATCCAAGAGGTAGTAAAGAATTTTAAATCCACCAAAGGAAGGGAAAGTTTAATCCTTAAGATTGATCTGGAAAAGTCATTCGACAAACTAGGATGGTCGTATATCTACAGAACTCTAAATTTTTAAGTTCCCTCCTAATATATCTGCCCTAATTTTTAGTTGTGTTACCACTAGTACCATCTCCATCCTGATTAATGGTAATAAAATAAAAGAATTTTATCCAAAAAGAGGTATTAGACAAGGTGACTCTATGTCTCCTTACTTATTCATATTACGCGTGGAAATGCTTTCCGAAAATATTAATAATCAAATAGATAAATGGAATTGGGATCCTATTAAACTAAATCCTAGGAGTCCCCTTATTCCACTTATTCTTTGCTGATGACTTCATTCTAATGGGTCAAGGCAATACAAAAACTCTTAAAACAATTTGGAGAAGCATGAAAAGTTTTTGTTGCCTCTCTGGATTAAATATCAATAAAGACAAATTCAAACTAATTCTGTCAAAGAGCTGTAAAAATCCTACCAAAGACGTGGCTACCAGGATCTTGGATATTAAAATTAGTAATACCTTTGGCACATACCTAGGTTTTTCCATTCTTAATAATAACCCTAAGCACAAGGATTATCAATCCTTAATTGACAAAATGCATGCTAGATTAAACAATTGGAATGCTAGGTTGTTAAGTATAGCAGGTAGGTGTACCTTAGTAGCTTTGTGACGACCCGGCCCGTCGTCACAAGAGTTATCGCCCCGTTTCCCCCTTATTGTATTGTTTCATGTTCTATATCAGTATTAGAGTCTATTGGGTGAATTTGGATTGATTCTGGTTGAAAATAAGGCATATAGCCTCTTAGAAGGGAGTTTGTTTTAGAAAAGTCAACCGAAAGTTGACTATGTGGTTAGAGGGCTCAGATGTGAGTTTCGGTGGTTCGGTTAGCTTCGGGAGGTAATTTTTGACTTAGGAGAGCGATCGGAATTTAATTTGGAGGTCCAGTGTAGAATTAGGCTTGAATTGGCTAAGGTCAGATTTTGGTGAATTCCGGATGGTAGGTGATATTTTGATCTGAGGGTCGGATTGGGATTCCGAGAGTTGCAGTAGCTCCGTTAGGTGATTTTGGATATGCGTGCAAAATTCCAGATCATTCGGAGGTGTTTAGGTTGGGTTTTAGATCAAATGCAAGTTTCGAAAGTTTGAGTGAAACTTAGGCTTGAATCCATGAGAATTCGATGATTTTGATGTTTGTGATGGTGTTTTTATGTTGCGAGCAAGTTTGAATGAAGTAATATAACATATATGTGCATTTGGTTGAGGTCCCGAGGGTCTCGGGTTGAATTCGGATGGCCAACGGGCAATTTTGAACATGTTAATGCAGCAGAAAAATTGCACACAATTTTACTCTATGCGATCGCATAGACAGGTCTGTGATCGCATAGAAGGTTCTGAGAGGGGTGGATTTTTTGTTCTATGCGATCGCGTGAAGGAGTGTGTGATCGCATAGGTTGATAAATTTGTTCAATTCATTTGCGTGAGCTTGCCTGCGATTGCGTAGAAGAGGGGGAATGTACATTGCGATCGCATGGCTAGTTCTGCGATCGCATAGAAGGATTTTAGGGCCTGGAAATTTTACTCTATGCGATCACAATGGGACTAATTCGATCGCATAGAAGAAGGCGTCAGGGCAGAACAGTTAAGTTAAAATTTCAGACGCGAACCCTCATAATTTTACACCATTTTACTCCGCCAAGAGAGGTTTTTGAGCGATTTGAAGAGGGTTTTCAACGGGTATTCCTTGGAGGTAAGTCTCTGGACTAGAAAATATTATTTTATACAAGAATCAACACTCAAATTCATGAAATTGGGTAAAAATTGTGAAGAACTAGGGCTTTGTTCTTGAAAATAAATTTTTGGAATTTGAAAGGACATTCGAACTCCGTTTTCGACAAATTTTATATGTACGGACTCATGGCGAGACGAGGAATCCGTTGGTATGATTTTCGAAATTTTTCGAGAAGTGGGCCCGGGGCTCGAATTTTACCAACTTCGTGAATTGTTGTACTTTTCGAGTANCATTGTGGACCACTCTACGGCCGGTTAGAGGTGAGTAGTTGGTGTATATGATGGCCTGAGGGTTTGAAACCCCGGCTTATCACATTGTGATGCGATTTAGGGCGTGACTCGCACCCCATGGCAGGTGTAGGATCGTTTATGACTGGGGATTGTGACTTGGTCCATCCCGAACAAGAATAATTCTATATTGGCGATTGATACGCA
>MU698639.1:66641-116864 GCA_026770625.1 Nicotiana glauca | reverse complement strand
ATCATATACATAGAATCAAGCCTCAAAACACATGATTTTCTTCTAAGTTTCATAAACTTTCAAATTTGGAACTTATAGTCCGAAACACGTCATACGACGTCCGTTTTCAACCAAACTTTACAGATAGCGCTTAACACATATTTAAGACTTGTACCGGGCATCGGAACCAAAATACGAGCCCGATACCATCACTTTTTGATCAAATTTCAGTTTTATTTTCCTTAAACATTTTCAGAAAATAATTTCATGGAAAAATTCATTCCTCGGGCCTGGGACCTCGGAATTCGATTCCGGGCATACGCCCAAGTCCCATATTTTTCTATGGACCCTCGGGGACCGTCAAATTACGGGTCCGGGTCCGGGTCCGTTTACCAAAAATATTGACCGAAGTCAACTTTAACCATATTAATATCAAAATTCATCATTTTTCACACAGAATTCATATTTAAACCTTTCGGCTACACGCCCAGACTTCACATGCAAATCGAAGCAATTAAAAGTGAGGTTTTCAAGGCCTCGAAAGCACGGAACAAATAAGGAAACAGGTGATGACCCTTTGGGTCGTCACACCTCATGACCCTTTCTTGGGCCTGATCAAGATATGGTATCACAGATCCTTTCATTCTTTAGAAGAGGTGTGTTTACCTGTTTTCTAGAAAAAGGGAGAGGGAGAGGGAGAGAGCACCCATTTTGGGAAGTCCTCCCCTCCTATTTATAAGGGGGTAACCATAGAAAATCCTAAAAAAAGGTACAATTTATAGGGAATATTCGATGGAATATCCCTTTTGAGTAATCCAAAGCAAACTAGTTGTTTGATGATGGTTTGACCTTGGTTATTGATGACGGTCCGACCTTGATTATTGATGATGGTCCGACCTTGGTTATTGATGATGGTTCGACCTTGGTTATCGATGAAGACCTTATATTTCCACGTGACGAATTTCTCTGATCTAGTTTTGACCCATACAGTTAGTCCATCCGCTTATTGATGTCGTTTCTTGGTTGAGCTCGATGAGCGGACTTCATTAATCGTAGTTTGAGAAATTTGGATAGGGAGGTCGACCTCCTATTTTTGGCGATGTCCCTTGGCCATAAGGGTCGATTCGGATGAGTCCCACTATCTTATCCTCGAGTTTCATCTGTACAAGTACTCGGAGGTGTATAATACACGCACCACTCCCACCGTCCACCACAATGTGCTTTACATATGTATCTAATATTCGTAATGTGATAACAAGAGCGTTATAGTGAGGGAAAATCAAACCGTGGGTATCTGACTTATCGAAGATGATACTTTCTTCGAGTTCATCGTACCTTTCATAAGTGATCGACCGTTTGAGTTTTTGGGTCATGGTGAACTTTACGTTGTTGATCGATCTGTCGTCACCACCTCCGATGATCATTTGGATGGTGCGAGTTGGTGAAGGTAGTTTGGTGGACCCTGGTGTTGTTCAGGTTTTCGGGCAAAGTTAGCCCTCCCTCGGTCCCTCAACAGCTCTTTCAAGTGCCCTTGGTGAAGCATGTTCACGACCTCTTGCCTTAGATCGATGCAGTCCTTAGTTTTATGACCTCGTTCCTGGTGGAATTCGCAGAGGCCATTCGACTTCCGGGTGCTTGGATCGGACCTCATCTTTTATGGCCATTTCACTTTTGGGTCGAGCTTCTCCAACACGTAGATTATTTCTGAAGGAGAAGCACAAAAATTGTGAGCAGACAGTAAAGGGTGCATACCTCTCTTATTCCGGTGAGTCCCTGTCCTTGGTGTAGATGGACCTTCTTTGTGACGGGAGGGGGGCATGATGGCACCCCTGATATATGGTTGATGCATTTCTCGGTTGGGTCGTGGAGCTGCCAGATCTCTTCTAGCATCATTTATTCAGTCCCGGGCTCGGCTTGTACCGAGTTCAACCGTTGGGTCAGCCCATTCAAGTCGTCTTTGTCAGCATGGACTTCGGCACAGTAGGCGTTGTGTATTTCGTTCCAAGTGGTTGGGGATATTTCATAAGCCAACTCAGCAACTTTCTGGTCGCCCTCGAACCATTTCTATTCAGCCCGTTTTGGAAAGTTGCTACAGCTGTGCCTTCTGATACATTTGGCTATGTCATCCTTACACGATTAAACCGGGAGAGGAAGTCCCTCAGTCCCTCTCTGGGTGCTTTTTTATGGAGAATATGTCGTTCACTCTTGCTTCCGTCTTTTTCGCTCTGGCGTGGGACATTACTAACTTGTCGACCATTTCTTCAAATATTTCAATAGAGCGTGCAAGCAGCTGTGAATACCAAGTTAATGCGCCTCCGATGAGGGTTTCGCCGAACTTTTTCAACAGGATGGAAGATACTTGTTCTTTGGCGAGATCGTTGCCCTTTACCGCGATGATGTAGCGAGTCACATTATCTTCGGGGTCGATCGTACCATCATATATTTTTAGGTAGGGAGGCATTTTGAAGGTTTTGGGTATGGCATGCGGGGAGGCCTTATCCATGTAGGGTTGTTCCACGAACCGACCAGCATCCCTTTTTGGTAAGAGTTTTGGGCTGCCTGGTATTTTATCTACTCTTTCTTGGAGCTCTTTCATTTGGTCTCGAAGTATTTTATTTTCGTTTTTCATTTCTTCCATCTTCCTCAGAATAGTCGTGAGGGTATCTCCTCGTACATTATTAATATTGTGAGTGGTACCTATTATTGGAGGGAGAGGGTCGTATTGCTCAACCGTCATTGGAGCAACGCAAGTTGCATTTTCTTTGATTGCTTTTTGGGTGGGCTTGTCGAAGTTGTTGGTCAGTATGTTTGTTAGCCAAGCCTCAAGTAGTTTCTTCACTGCGGGTGGCGCATCTTCCATTGTGGACGTGAAAGCCCCTTTGCAGCAGGACATTGTGATGCTACCATGCGGGAGGGGTGAGCCGCTTTGCCTAGGAGAGGCATTTGGCCTCACATCTTCACCTTCCGTTTCAGAAACTTCGTTGATGGTGTTTAAGAGGTTGGCGGTGAGATCGACCACTGCCTTCATCCTTTCTCTGTTACCTGCCATGTTAGATTTGTGTGTACAAGAGACCAGGGGGTTTTCGTTTTCTTTTTTGGGGCTAGTTATAGATCTTAGAAGAAACTAAAATTTTAACTAGGAAATCCCCACATACGGCGTCAAATTGTTTGACCAAAAAATGTAAATCTTTGGTTAAACTAATTAAATATATATAATGAGGGGTTAAACTTAGTTAATAATAATAACTACAGAACTATAACCGATTAATGAGGATAACGTAGAGCAACACTAATAGAAGCTTAAATTAAAGGTGCATTTAATGTTTTGAGACCATTAATGAGGAGGAAATATAAAGCAATAAATGATAATAAATGGCACTAGAGTAAATAAAGAGAATGTTTAACCAAATATCGAATGAGATGGATGATTCCTCCTTCTGACAATGACAAATGATAGATAAAGATCAGAATATTGGGACCCTTCTCGGATCTAGTGGAAAAGGTATGGAATAATAGAAGATTGAATCTCTTTAGAAAGGTAACGTTTGTATTCTATCTACAGAGAAAGTCTGCTTTTCGTAGAGTATTCTTATCAGAGTCACCTTATTTCACTTTCTATTTACAAGGGACCTGTCCCCAATTAACTCTAAAAGTACAAGTACGAGAATAGTCAACGGAATATTCCCTTAAAGGTCCTACTACTAAACTAACCGTTACTACCCCTTCTCATACTTGACCTCGGCCATAATTGACTACTCGGTGTTGAGTCCCGTTGGTTACTAGTTGTCCTCTCAACCAAATTACTTTTGGTAATACCACTTCGTATCAAATATCCTTAGGCGGATTTTGACCCATAAAGAATTATTATTCCTTTCACAGAAAAGCAAATTCAGATGCACATATCTTTATTAATATAAATACAATAGTACACGTTAATTTTTTTCCCCTTTTACTAGAATACGAGATAGGAAGAAAAAACAATGACTAAGCTTATGAATCTTAATAATAATAATTAGTTTTAGTTTTGCATTGGTTGATAACCTGCACCTATTCCAAATTCAACACTAAAATTTTCTCCTCAGGACAAAGATTTCCTCCACTTGTTAGGAGTTCTGCCTCGAACTAGCCTAGTCTTCATATCCACAGGAGTTTGTCTTCCGATAAATCCCACATCAGTTTCTCTATCAACCTCTCCAAATTTATCATGCTTCACTAAAGAAGGTACAATAATCTTTTTCCAACTAAAGAAACTGCTACCTCTTTTCTTTTCCAACAACTTCTCAATCTGTGCTTGCATTGTCATACACTGACTCTGTAGCCTAAGAATATCTTCTTTTAGCCTCTTTATCTCCATTTGCTGAACGTTCATTTCGCGCTTAGACATACACCGAGCTGCAGGCTGATCATTAATCCCCGTGTTGGGGCTTCGGGTTCCACTTATAAAGGAACCACTCCAATCAATTTGCTGCTTGTTATTGTGGAGCTTGGTTTGTTCGGATAACAATACTTGAATTACTGCTCGCACAGGCAAACGTTCATTTTGTGCTGCATGTAGGGATGCCTCTGGCGACAACTTTCTGCTATCAATCAATCTACATAAACCTTTTCTTTCTTGTTTCGTCACCCCGGGATGCGCCTGGCAATGTAAATAATTTCCAGTATCAGTACGACTTAATCAACAGATTATTACTATTTTATTGCTTTTAGATTATCATATCAGGCTGGATATATATAGAAGTTAGTACATGTTACCATAAATCAACTTAACCTACATATTAAAAATTATTCGTGCACAAAACATTAGCTCTATATTTTCAATACTAAATCACTTAGCTACTTAACAATGTGTAATTAGCCGCTAACAAACTATTAACACTAATGAATCTCCTCGACTTGTCTTGTACAATTTGAAGGAAAACATGTTCTTCCATGATTCATGACATAGGCTGAAGCTAAAAGGAAAATTCTAAAATTAGAATTACTAAATCCAGTGAAGATTATTCCTTCATTTTTTCTCCTCAAACTTACTCCAGGCAATACTTTTACCAAAGAGGTAATGAGCGGACACAAGAAAAACCAAATTTAGGATAAACAGTGGTGAGTGCTTTCTGTTTTGTCTGGAGAAATTTCAACAATACTTTCACTGTTGTACCTTCTCTGCTTGGACTTTTTTCATTGGGAATCTCATAGCAACCCGATTGGTCATTTTCCTTTTTACAACTAACAACCCACCTCCCCCACCATGCTCTTTTTTGGTTGGGAAGAAAAATTCTCGTGACCAATTTATACAAATATAGTAGTAATTCACTACAGCTCTTGCATATAAAGCTACAAAAAGCACTTACCTAAATATGAAAAAAAAAAAATCTTCACTAGACACTTTAGCCACAATAACTTTTTACATAGCGACTTACACGTACACGTTCCATGCTAACGACTAATAACAGACATTTTTGGGATGCAGCTATAATTGCCAAAGTCACCAAAAAGCCAAAATATTTTGTTTTATAATGTAGGGTTAAGGTATGCGCACGTACTACCTGATCACTTGCGGAAGTATATTGGATTTTTTGTACTTGTACCAAAAAGCCAAAATATGTTGTCATTAAAGAATTAATGGTCATTAATTAAGCGCTAAGCTGAAGAAGATTTGGTACTTACTTTGAGATATGTGTCAATAGCTCTGTACAAGCCATCATCTGTAGCCCGAGCATGTTCAGGAAATGCACCAGCAAGAGCAACAAACTCCGACAATGTCAAGTTTGCATCAACAGCAGCTTCAGCTAAGTAATTATCCACAAGTTTCGCTACTTTAATTAAAGCAGTTCCACTTCTCACAGCTTCATCCAAATTCACAAACCTCTTAACCAACCTAAGAACAAGCTCAACATCTAGCAATGTCCCACACGTGTAACTAAATGACGGAATCATTAGCTCTTTCAAAGTAGCCTGGTCAAGTTGCCACGATATCCTTTTCTCTAGCTCGGCTCTGTAACTGGGCTCCACCGAAACCATATTTGCGATTCGTAGCAACCGTAAGAGGAAATTGCAAGGGATTGAATCTTTCTCCGGCGGCAGAATTCCTACCAAAGTCTCTACAAAGAACCTCTTTTTCATCCATAACGCCGTGACGCTTTCCGGTGAGTCTTCGAAATTTTTTGGGCTTAACACTTCTGAACCTGTTGCAAAATTAAACTAGCGATTCATCGCAGAAACTGAAGGAAGGAAAAAAGAGTACAAGCAGTAATAACTTTCCAAGTACCGTACAAAACTAGAATTAAATTGAGATATACATGTATAAAAAGTAGTACTTATATAATATTTATCTGACATATATAGACCGTATAGTTTTTAGCATAGAATTCACCACTATATGTACTAGACTGGGTACATGTTACAAGTATTTTTATAAGTTCGACGTACCTTCTCCAGTAGAAAGGTCAGGAAGCCATTTAGAAGCATAGTGAGTAATAATTGAGCCAATAAGTTCAGGACGAACACCTTTGGCTTTAATGCCGGAAAGTGTTTTGACAAAGTAGTCCATGTCGAGGATACACGTGTCGTCGAACCAACATTCGGCCGAGAAATGAGTAGATTTGCCCGGAAAATTTATGGGTTCCGGCAATGTTAGCTTCTTCATTTTTAGAGTTTATGTGGACAATGGAGTAATACTAGTTAGTAACTCATACAGATGAAGAAAATTTCTGACCAGGGATTTTTTTCTTCTTGTTACGTGAGGTTATTACCTCTAGTAGATAAAAATTTGTTAGGGGTGACACCACCACATAATGTTGACAAGGTTGTTTTTATTAGTTTCTGACAAGAATACCCTTGGATCGTTGTTGGTTTGTTTGATGGGGATTTTGGCAGAATTGTTCTTTACCGTTAGTGCCTTGAAAATGGCTGACGATTGAGAGGTAGAAAAGGAGGGATAAGAAATACTTCATCTGTTTCTTATGTGAAATTCTTTCTTTTTTAGTGTGGTTACAAAAATATAGTTGTGATGGAGTTCGAATTTCGAGAGTTAAATGAATTTTTATTTGACCGTAATTGTTAATTATTGTATCTTAGAACATTGTTTACGTCATTTTCAAATATATAAAATTTATTTCAAAAAAATTACAGATTTTATATTCGAATTCACGGTCAAAATTAAGAAGTTAGACTCTCGAAATCCGAGCTCCGCCATATAAATTGGGACAAAGGGACTATTAATTTTTATTATATTTGTAATAATTTACTTCAATATTCTCATTTTAACATTAATATATAATACTCCATCTGTTTTAAATTAGATGATGTACTTTTCTTTTTAGCTTGTTTCAAAATAAATGACACATTTTTAAATTTGAAAATAATTCAACTTTAAATTCTTCATTTTACCTATTTTATCTTTAATGAGGAGTTTTTATAACCACACAAATGTCACGGCTCCACAAATCTTTTATCCATTAAGCTTTTAAGACTACAAGTTTCAAAAATCTTCTTTTTTTTTCTTAAACTTTCATGTTCTAAATTGAAACGGAGGGAGTATACTTTTTTAGTCACATAAATATCATAGCATGTTAAAATTATAAGTAACAAAACTCTATTGTTTCTTAAATTCCATATCCAATAAAATATGTCATGTATAATGAAACCAAGATAGAGAGGGAGATGGTTATTGAAAAGAAATAGATACATAGGTTCATGTCATTTTCCTTCCTCATGTGAGAGTTTTATGAATTTTGTTCTCTACGCAGCATAGAAGAAGCCATGATATGTCACTACCCAATGGAATATTTGCATTAAATTTACTTGTCTTCCTTGGCTATCCCCACACCCTTGGCTTCTTTATTTCTTTCTGCCTTGCTCGCTGGAAATTGGATATAATGTGCAAAACAAATATTATAGTGATGGGAAGAGTACTGCGGCAATAATAAGTGGGGCTGCACTTGATAATTAATACTCCCTCCTTTTCAAATCAAACGAAGTAATTTCTTTTTTAGTATGTTCCAAAATAATTGACACCTTTTTAAATTTGAAAATAATTCAACTTTAAACTCTTCATTTTACCGATAAGCTTTTATAATCACAAAAATATCATGATTTAAGTTTTTAAGATCACAAATTTCAAATATTGGGACCATAATTCATCAAATTTTTAAGTAGTTTTGACAAGGGAAGTTGGTTCAAGTTGTTATCTTCTCTCAAGTATTCTGGTTTTAGTTCTAGTTAATAAAGGGAAAGGAAGTTTCTAAGTTAGTTCACTTGATATCTTCTCACAAATTTACCGATGTGACTAAATTTACTAGAGCAGCAGAGTAAAATTGGATGTTAATCCTGCTATACAATTTCTTGAAAAATTCAAGTTTGTCAGATACGTTGCCTAATCAGAACATACAACAACAAAAAAAAAACCCAGTGTCATCCAATAACTGGAGTTAGGGAGGATAGTGTGTATACATACCTTACTCAAATAGAGAGGCTATTTCCAATAGACCCTTGGCTCAAGGAATAGTAGAGATAAGATAAAGCAACCAAATAGCAAATAAGTGTGATAACAATGTAATATGGTGACGAGCGCAAATGATACAACATGTAATAATAAAGAACCACAACTAAGAACACAAAAATAGTTCTAGTACTATTGGTAAGCCTAGGAGGAACTCACTACTAACTGTCAACCACCAACCTTAACCTCTCCCAAATACTTCTTAGGCCTACACCTTCCCTTCCTCGAACTCGCCATTCTTAGGCCTACACCTTCACCTCTCCCAAATACTTCTTAGGCCTACACCTTCCCTTCCTCGAACTCGCCATTCTTAGGCCTACACCTTCCCTTCCTCGAACTCGCCATGGACAACCCCTCACACCTCCTAACCGGTGCATCTATATCTTTCCTATTCACATGACTGAGCCACCTCAACCTTGATTCCCGCAAAGTCAAAATGAAGGCTAACCTAAAGCAAAACCAGCACTAAATGTTTCAGACTAAGAATGAATTAATATGTAGAAGCGTTTGGAGAATTATCCTGCTTTTCTTTCCACACGCATTCTCTTCCTTCAAATTCAGTCGAAGGTTCTTCTGTAAGTGTTCTCTACACAGCATGTTGCGCAGCAAATAGCATTTTTCATATCATGAAACCTATAAAGTTGAATGATTGGAACTACTCCAATAAGCTTACAACATCTAAAGGCAGCCAAGTCAGTGACATGTAGTCCTTCTATTCGTATTTATTTCTATCGAGTAAGAACAAATTCCTACAACCAAGAAAAGTTTTGGAAACTTCATTGAATAGTTGAACCTGCAACCGTCATGCATCTACTATTTTGATTTCATATTCCTCCTGCTTTGCAGCTGATATAACAGCAAAATTACACATTCCTTGGGGAGGAAGGTTCAGATGATGCACCGGCTGAGTCACCTCCCGTGGGATTCAGTGACGACGAGTCACTTGTAAGAGAACCATTTCCACTTTCATTTTGTGACACAACAGGGATCTTCACTGCTACTCTCTCCATTTCCTTCTCGAGCTCTTCCTCACGCCGCAATGCAGTGAATTGGCCGTCTAAAGACCTGGCTGCTCCCAACCATCCAAGTACAATTACCAGTAGCACGCCTCCGAGGTAGGGAGTTGAGTTGGCAAGCGAACCAAAAGTCAAAATCATGAATTGTTGTATCAAGGCTCCTCCAGATTTTCCCAGTGGATTGCAGACAACATCAATTGCTGCCTTCCCTTTAACCTGTTATAAGAAAAATGCTTGAGCTTAATTTTCAGGGAACAACTGGCTGCCAAATAACATCACGATCTTCCAGTTATAAAAGTCCGGACAGCGGTATTTGTCAGTCACAAATACCATCATAAATATATGTGCTCGTCAATTATTTAAAGGCTACGGATATAAAAGGGTAGCCTAGTGCATGAAGCATGAAGCATACTGCATCCTGCATTTGAGCAGGGTCGGGGGAAGGGTCGCACCCCACGGGGTGTGATGTAGGCAACCTACCCTGATGCAAGTATCAGTGGCTGATTCCAAGGCTGGAACTCATGACTTAGGTCACACAGAGACAACTTTACCGTCGCTCTAAGGCTCCCCTTCTTAAAGGCTACAGATATAACATGTTTAATGCATTCAATTCCTAGATGAAGGAATGACTATTCCAACTAAGCACTTTTGACAGCACCATAGAACATTGATTCACTACAATTTTAAACACAGTAAATTACTATATACCTTGGTGTCCTCATCCAGAGGAATATAGGCCATTTCTTTGCAAGGATCGAACAAACTATACTTTGCACTCTTACTGAAAATGTTCTGCATAGCACCCACATATACAGCCGCTAGAAGAGGAGTGATCCCAAACTTGGCAAGAGCAGGGGCAAGGGGATCACCAAACAAAATCAGGGAGAAGAATCCAACTCCAGTAAGAAGCAAGACCGTGGGTGTTATCTTAGCTGCTGTTCCCCAACCATATTTGTCAAATATCCACTGGCTTAACAACATCATCGTGAAAGTTGCTATCCCAGTAGCAGTAGAGAAGTCACCCATGAAAGAAGAGTATTCGTTTGGGCTTGGGAACTGCAAATTAGGTAAAAGGCAGAGTGTAAAAAAGATGGTGATGTTAAAATGAGAAACAAACGGGAGTTCATATATAACCACGCATAACACCTAGTAATTATCCACCTGAGCTTTGAGCTTTGATTTCCAAGTAACCTCAACAAGGTTGATACTAATGCCGTATGCTACGACTAATGTTGCAAGATCCCTGATATACTTTGAGGAGACCAAAAATTTCAAGCTCTCCATCGTGGTCATGTTAGGCTTCTCCTGCAAAAATACATCATAGTGAGAAAATGTTAATAATAAATTTCACGTGATCCTTTAATGTGAAAGTGGTTTTGAATCATTTAATATGAGAAGGTAGAAATTTATTAGATTATCACTGAAGCGTGATCAAGTAAACAAAGAGGTCAAGCAGCTCTTTGGAACTAACTGATAAATGGGGTAATTTCTTTGCTAAGTTTATTAGATAGGGAAAAGTTATAGGTCCTTTTGCTGACTACCATTTACTTTTGTGTATTCTAGCCACTTGAAGGGAATCAATACCAAATTGTGGCTGGTTACCTTCTTCTTCTTGCTACGGTTTGGTAGAGCAACATTGTGATTCACCCACCAGTAAATGCCACAGATCGCAAGCCCCATCAGCACTACAATGCTCATCATTGCTTTCAAAGAGACGGCCCAACCATCAACTCCAGGACCCAACGATTTTCTCAGATTAGAGAAGTACTTCACAGTACGGCCGGAGAAAATTAGAGCAACATTTGCTCCAAGCCCAAATAAAGGATAGAATCTTTTAGCCTCATCAACTGTTGTAATCTGCAAAATAAAGCATCCAAAATATTCAAAGGCAGCTCAAACTTAGTACTTTCCCCAAAAAAAGCTCAAGGCACTGATAATGAAGATGCAAGAATGATTTCACCAGGTTGATAACTGGCCTTTCAAACAGATGGAAACGGAAAGAGCAGGTGATCAACTGAAACCTTAGCGAATTTTTATAAATGCCTGTGGCAAAAGGATAGAACTTAGACAAGATGTAAGCAATGACAGAAGTGCAGCCGAAACGTTAGCAATTTATGCGCAGAATTGCAACATAAACTGGACCAATCACCAGCCTTAAAGCTAGATAAACCTCGAACTCCATAGTAAACAAATCGTAAGTCAGCAAATACTACCATAACCTTGCACCAGGAACGGAGCTAGAACGCAGAATACGAGTTCGGTCAAACCTTGTAGCTTAGGCCCGAACTCTGTATTTTTCTTAAGATATTCAATGAATATATACAAATTATTGACTTAGAACCCAGTAACTTAAACAGACAAGAATCTCGAACCTATAAGCTTCAAATCCCAGCTCCGCCTCTGCCTTGAACCTTTCCTAACCCCGCTCCTGGAGCCAAAACCCATTCCCAAAAAATAATGAAGGAAAACTGGTGTACCATCTAATCCCAAAGGTGATCTAACATTAACCGTTTCCCGGCATATCAGTTTAAAGAGAGTTCATATCACCCTAAAGTGCAGCAGTTTCAGGAATTCATCAGATAACCAAAGAGCTGACAAGTCCAAATACTATTTTCCACTGCTTAAATTAATATTGGAATCTAATATCATATAACTTTGGAAATGATTACTAATGCACAAATGAACTATCCTAGACTAAAAATAACATTAGGAATCTCAAAATTCAGATAAACAGCATATAAATGGAATATACTACCAAGTTATGCCACCAACATCAGAATAGTAATTAATTCTTAAAAGGAATCCATGAATGGTTGAGGATGAACATATATTTACCTGATTGGCAAACCCCCAAAATAGAACTGAAACCACCACACTTCCCCAAAGTTCAGCCATGACATAGAACAAACAGAAACTCCAGATCCTCAATATAGCAATTGGTCCAAGAAACCTTGGACCTAGAATGTTCAAAAGTTGATCAGCAAGAGCTGTAGGGTGAAAATAATTGCTAAGGGGATACAAAACAAACCCAAATGCCCCAAAGAAAGCAATAAAGGGAAGGATCACAGTATAGAAAAGAGCCTGCTTTGACAACACATTAGCCAACTTTGTGTACAAAAGCATGAAGCCAACAGCCATAGGCAAATTCACCCATGTTTTCAAGAAAGGTATAATCTCAGCACTTGACCCTTTAGCTGTTACAACCAAAACATCCTTAGTGTCTCTCAAGATTGTGTAATTAAACAAAATACAAAAGAACATAAGCCCAAGTGGAATAATTTTCTTAAGTGTCACAAGCTCAATTCCCATGAATTTAGGTGACTCATTTTCTCCCAAAAGTGGTACCCCATCAGCTGCAGCTGCAGCCTCTGCTTCACAAACTGGAAAAAATCTGTTCTTTTGACTAATCAATTGTGGCTTTTTAGCAAAGCCTTGAAATTTTTGGAACCCATCAGAAGATAAAGATAATCCTTCAAGGGGTTTTGGTTTAAGAGAATTAACAGAATTAAATCTGTGCCTTAAACCCCCTTGAGGTAATGGGTAAAATGCTCTGGTCTTGGGTTTTAAAGGCAGAGAAAGAAGCCCTTTTGTTTGTAGAACAGCTTCCATTTTTGTTAGAGACACTCTCTCTTTTTCTCTATCTCTACAAGTCCAAGAAATAATCTAAATATTTGAGCTTTTAACAGGTTAATAACATGAAAAAAAGAGAGGAAGAGGAAAGAGAGATAAGGTTGGCGAAGAAGAAGAATGTGATATGGGAGAAAGGTTCCGAGGAAGAGATACAAAAATCTACTGTATATAAATATGGCACTCAAGAACCAAAACCCTTGAATGACACTGAAAAAGACAACAAAAAATATAGAATATGGAAAAAATTATAATATTAGTGAAGTAAGAGTGAATATAAATCATTTGTTTATAGTATTAAGGGATGGGTGTGGTTGGGAACAAATTATTCTTCGTTTATAATGATGGTTAAATAATATTGAGATTATTTAATAAATATATTTTAATTTTTAGATATTTAATTTGTTGGACCAAAAATGAGATATAATTTAGAACATATGTTTGGTGTAAAATATAAAAATTATTTTCAATTTCAATCATGTCTTTATTTAAAATTTTGCAAGAAAAAATTTTGGAAAAAAACAAATATATAATTTTATTATTTTATCCCGAAATTAATAATGTTTGAATTGTTATCCCACGTATGGATAAACACAATACTATAATTATAATATAAATAATTTAAAAATCACTAATACCAAAATCTAATATTGCATCAAACACGAAATAAATTATTTATCTCATAATTATAATCTCTTATCCCACCAACCAAAAAAAAAAATTTGAGGGTGGGTACATTATGTGTCAAGTTGCGCACAATTTGACAAAGTGCATTCAAGAATTATTCGATTCTAGTTCTTAATATTAATACAGCGGTTTAAAACTAAACTGGGGTGCGCCTAAGGGTGTCTAACGGGCCGGGTTTAACCGTAATCGGACCGACCCATATTTGGCAAAAATTCAAAAATAGCCAGATTTATCACTGGTCGTTGAAAAATAACCAAGTTTCAAAAGTCATCGAAATTTAGCTAATTTAAATCTTAGCGAAAATACTGTCCAAAATCAGGAAAAATACGCCCGCAAATTTTACGGGAGTTCCAGCATAAGTATGCTTGAACTCCCGTAAATTTTACGGGAGTTCCAGGATAACTATGCTGGAGCTCCCGTAAAATTTGCGGGAGTTCCAGCATAAGTATGCTTGAACTCCCGTAAATTTTACGGGAGTTCCAGGATAACTATGCTGGAGCTCCCGTAAAATTTGCGGGAGTTCCAGCATAAGTATGCTTGAACTCCCGTAAATTTTACGGGAGTTCCAGGATAACTATGCTGGAGCTCCCGTAAAATTTGCGGGAGTTCCAGCATAAGTATGCTTGAACTCCCGTAAATTTTACGGGAGTTCCAGGATAACTATGCTGGAGCTCCCGTAAAATTTGCGGGAGTTCCAGCATAAGTATGCTTGAACTCCCGTAAATTTTACGGGAGTTCCAGGATAACTATGCTGGAGCTCCCGTAAAATTTGCGGGAGTTCCAGCATAAGTATGCTTGAACTCCCGTAAATTTTACGGGAGTTCCAGGATAACTATGCTGGAGCTCCCGTAAAATTTGCGGGAGTTCCAGCATAAGTATGCTTGAACTCCCGTAAATTTTACGGGAGTTCCAGGATAACTATGCTGGAGCTCCCGTAAAATTTGCGGGAGTTCCAGCATAAGTATGCTTGAACTCCCGTAAATTTTACGGGAGTTCCAGGATAACTATGCTGGAGCTCCCGTAAAATTTGCGGGAGTTCCAGCATAAGTATGCTTGAACTCCCGTAAATTTTACGGGAGTTCCAGGATAACTATGCTGGAGCTCCCGTAAAATTTGCGGGAGTTCCAGCATAAGTATGCTTGAACTCCCGTAAATTTTACGGGAGTTCCAGGATAACTATGCTGGAGCTCCCGTAAAATTTGCGGGAGTTCCAGCATAAGTATGCTTGAACTCCCGTAAATTTTACGGGAGTTCCAGGATAACTATGCTGGAGCTCCCGTAAAATTTGCGGGAGTTCCAGCATAAGTATGCTTGAACTCCCGTAAATTTTACGGGAGTTCCAGGATAACTATGCTGGAGCTCCCGTAAAATTTGCGGGAGTTCCAGCATAAGTATGCTTGAACTCCCGTAAATTTTACGGGAGTTCCAGGATAACTATGCTGGAGCTCCCGTAAAATTTGCGGGAGTTCCAGCATAAGTATGCTTGAACTCCCGTAAATTTTACGGGAGTTCCAGGATAACTATGCTGGAGCTCCCGTAAAATTTGCGGGAGTTCCAGCATAAGTATGCTTGAACTCCCGTAAATTTTACGGGAGTTCCAGGATAACTATGCTGGAGCTCCCGTAAAATTTGCGGGAGTTCCAGCATAAGTATGCTTGAACTCCCGTAAATTTTACGGGAGTTCCAGGATAACTATGCTGGAGCTCCCGTAAAATTTGCGGGAGTTCCAGCATAAGTATGCTTGAACTCCCGTAAATTTTACGGGAGTTCCAGGATAACTATGCTGGAGCTCCCGTAAAATTTGCGGGAGTTCCAGCATAAGTATGCTTGAACTCCCGTAAATTTTACGGGAGTTCCAGGATAACTATGCTGGAGCTCCCGTAAAATTTGCGGGAGTTCCAGCATAAGTATGCTTGAACTCCCGTAAATTTTACGGGAGTTCCAGGATAACTATGCTGGAGCTCCCGTAAAATTTGCGGGAGTTCCAGCATAAGTATGCTTGAACTCCCGTAAATTTTACGGGAGTTCCAGGATAACTATGCTGGAGCTCCCGTAAAATTTGCGGGAGTTCCAGCATAAGTATGCTTGAACTCCCGTAAATTTTACGGGAGTTCCAGGATAACTATGCTGGAGCTCCCGTAAAATTTGCGGGAGTTCCAGCATAAGTATGCTTGAACTCCCGTAAATTTTACGGGAGTTCCAGGATAACTATGCTGGAGCTCCCGTAAAATTTGCGGGAGTTCCAGCATAAGTATGCTTGAACTCCCGTAAATTTTACGGGAGTTCCAGGATAACTATGCTGGAGCTCCCGTAAAATTTGCGGGAGTTCCAGCATAAGTATGCTTGAACTCCCGTAAATTTTACGGGAGTTCCAGGATAACTATGCTGGAGCTCCCGTAAAATTTGCGGGAGTTCCAGCATAAGTATGCTTGAACTCCCGTAAATTTTACGGGAGTTCCAGGATAACTATGCTGGAGCTCCCGTAAAATTTGCGGGAGTTCCAGCATAAGTATGCTTGAACTCCCGTAAATTTTACGGGAGTTCCAGGATAACTATGCTGGAGCTCCCGTAAAATTTGCGGGAGTTCCAGCATAAGTATGCTTGAACTCCCGTAAATTTTACGGGAGTTCCAGGATAACTATGCTGGAGCTCCCGTAAAATTTGCGGGAGTTCCAGCATAAGTATGCTTGAACTCCCGTAAATTTTACGGGAGTTCCAGGATAACTATGCTGGAGCTCCCGTAAAATTTGCGGGAGTTCCAGCATAAGTATGCTTGAACTCCCGTAAATTTTACGGGAGTTCCAGGATAACTATGCTGGAGCTCCCGTAAAATTTGCGGGAGTTCCAGCATAAGTATGCTTGAACTCCCGTAAATTTTACGGGAGTTCCAGGATAACTATGCTGGAGCTCCCGTAAAATTTGCGGGAGTTCCAGCATAAGTATGCTTGAACTCCCGTAAATTTTACGGGAGTTCCAGGATAACTATGCTGGAGCTCCCGTAAAATTTGCGGGAGTTCCAGCATAAGTATGCTTGAACTCCCGTAAATTTTACGGGAGTTCCAGGATAACTATGCTGGAGCTCCCGTAAAATTTGCGGGAGTTCCAGCATAAGTATGCTTGAACTCCCGTAAATTTTACGGGAGTTCCAGGATAACTATGCTGGAGCTCCCGTAAAATTTGCGGGAGTTCCAGCATAAGTATGCTTGAACTCCCGTAAATTTTACGGGAGTTCCAGGATAACTATGCTGGAGCTCCCGTAAAATTTGCGGGAGTTCCAGCATAAGTATGCTTGAACTCCCGTAAATTTTACGGGAGTTCCAGGATAACTATGCTGGAGCTCCCGTAAAATTTGCGGGAGTTCCAGCATAAGTATGCTTGAACTCCCGTAAATTTTACGGGAGTTCCAGGATAACTATGCTGGAGCTCCCGTAAAATTTGCGGGAGTTCCAGCATAAGTATGCTTGAACTCCCGTAAATTTTACGGGAGTTCCAGGATAACTATGCTGGAGCTCCCGTAAAATTTGCGGGAGTTCCAGCATAAGTATGCTTGAACTCCCGTAAATTTTACGGGAGTTCCAGGATAACTATGCTGGAGCTCCCGTAAAATTTGCGGGAGTTCCAGCATAAGTATGCTTGAACTCCCGTAAATTTTACGGGAGTTCCAGGATAACTATGCTGGAGCTCCCGTAAAATTTGCGGGAGTTCCAGCATAAGTATGCTTGAACTCCCGTAAATTTTACGGGAGTTCCAGGATAACTATGCTGGAGCTCCCGTAAAATTTGCGGGAGTTCCAGCATAAGTATGCTTGAACTCCCGTAAATTTTACGGGAGTTCCAGGATAACTATGCTGGAGCTCCCGTAAAATTTGCGGGAGTTCCAGCATAAGTATGCTTGAACTCCCGTAAATTTTACGGGAGTTCCAGGATAACTATGCTGGAGCTCCCGTAAAATTTGCGGGAGTTCCAGCATAAGTATGCTTGAACTCCCGTAAATTTTACGGGAGTTCCAGGATAACTATGCTGGAGCTCCCGTAAAATTTGCGGGAGTTCCAGCATAAGTATGCTTGAACTCCCGTAAATTTTACGGGAGTTCCAGGATAACTATGCTGGAGCTCCCGTAAAATTTGCGGGAGTTCCAGCATAAGTATGCTTGAACTCCCGTAAATTTTACGGGAGTTCCAGGATAACTATGCTGGAGCTCCCGTAAAATTTGCGGGAGTTCCAGCATAAGTATGCTTGAACTCCCGTAAATTTTACGGGAGTTCCAGCAAGTATAATTGTCCAGTATAATATACTGGAGTTTGGAGCACTGGTGCTCCAGTCTCCCGTAAATTTTACAGGAGTTAGCAAAGTATACTGGTCCAGCATAATATGCTGGAGTTCGTACACAAATACACCAGAACTCCCGCATATTATACTGGACCGGTCCCTGTTGCAGCAAAATAGCAGCTATTTTTCATTGACTTGGTAAACGCTGGCTATTTTTCATTGACCAGTGTGAAAACTGGCTATACCATGATATTTTAACCCCATATCTGTTAAAACTGAAATTGGCCCGGATTGATACAAAGGGACCGGGTAGACTGGGTTAATATAGTAAGGGGATTGGTCCGTTTACATTGGGGCTACCGGTTAATCGGACCGGTCAATAATTTTTACTGTACAACTGGTTAACCGGCCCGGCCCAGGCTGGTATGACGATTACTTTATTTTTTTTATTTTTAATAATACGGTCTTTGAATTGACTCTTTTTTCGTTAATTTAGTTATTGTTAAATGTAAGTCTTTCAATTTGTAAATTTAAATTTTGAAATAAATGTAGCACTTGTAATTTATAAATGCAATTTTTTTTTTCCATCTTCATTGTATTCTTTATGTTTTTACTTTATATAAATCTAACTTACAATAGTTATGCAAAAATAAAATACAAAAAAAATTAAAAATTATATTAACCCGGCCCGGCTCCTTATACTCGTGACCCTTACGGTCCATTTTTTATCCAGATGAACCCGAATCCCTTAAATCCGGTAAGCTCCAACCCGTAACCGACCCAAAATCCAACCCGTACGGTTCCAAATTGTGCCTACTCAACCCGACCCACCCGGTAGACACTCTTAGTTTTGGGGGAGGGGGGCGTGGCTTTGTGGGGCTGGAAACAAAAAGAGAAGGATCTTTAAAGGATTTAAAAGGGAATCCATTAATCGAAGTGAAGAGAATCACGTCAATGAAAACTATCGGCTATTCCAATATTACCCCCTAAAGTGTCGCAATTATCAAAATGGCCCTACCTCACAGGGACGTGCGCTTTTTGTACACAGCAATCCAGCTTTGGACGCAAAATGTCCCATTCGCAGTTGTTAGGTAAAGTCGTAAAGACGAAACAAATCCATTTTTGTCTTTTAATTACCCTTTTTTCTGGTCATAACCGAACCCTTCTAAACTTACTCATTATGGGCACACACTGAAACCTCCAACTTTTCGTTAAATATTTATTTAACTTTTTTTGCTTCCTAGCCAACCCTGAGAGGATCACTAGCAGATGTCTACACTATTTTTACATTTAGTTACTAAAATTCTCAATTTATGATCAAAATGGAACAACTTTACCCTAATTTTCATTCTATTGTAAGATTGCCAGCAATTAATCTTTGTGTTAATTACTTTTCTCGTACGACCAAAAAAAGCGTATAATTCTAACCAATGAATATGTCAATCAATGATAGAAGAGATTAATAGGGTGTTTGGCCAAGCTTCTTTTTTGTCATTTTTTTTTTCTTTTTGCGAAAAGTACTTTTGGCCAAAAATAAGGTGTTTGGCCAAGCTTTTAGAAGGAAAAAAAAGTGCTTTTGAGGAGCAGCAGAAACAGTTTTGGAGAAGCAGAAAAAAGTAACTTCTCTCCAAAAGCATTTTTTGGAAAGCACTTTTGAGAAAAATACACTTAGAAGCAGTTTTTTAAAGTTTGATCAAATACTAATTGTTGCTCAGAAGTGTTTTTCAAACTTATTAGTCAAATACAAACTGTTTCTCACTAAAAGTAATTTTGAGAAAAGCACTTTTGAAAAAAAAACATTTCTCAAAATAAGCTGATTTTTGCAGTTTGGCCAAACGGGGTATAAATAGGTCAAGCTAACCGTATTGGTTGAACTGTCTGCTAGCTATGGAGTTTGAATTGACCGAGAAAGAAGCATTATAATGAGGTTGAAAATTCCGCCGGACCAGGCATTAATCACACCCTAAACTGTTTATTCTAATTAGATTCATAGAACTAATAGCTTTTAGGAATATTCAAAAACTCAATTTCAGACTCTTCTTTATCGAAAAATCAAAACCAAGCTTCACTTCTAATTCACGTTTCACACAAGCTTCGTGGCTCGTTGTCTTGTCATCGTTCTTCTAGAAATAAATTTACTCACATCAAGTGTTCATATCGAATTATATTAAATTACTATAATTAAGTGATATTAAGATGAGAATTTGTATTAATTAATTCTGATTTGAGAATAATCATGACTTTGAAAACATGTGACATGTTTTTGATGGGTTGGTATAAACACTTGGTGTATTTATATATTTACCATTCATCCATCACTCCAAGTTGTAAGTCGTCTAAAAAACAAGCTTGCTCTTTAAATGTATACTACGAGAAATTCGGCCAAAACTGATCGCGGTCAATCAATCTATTTAAAAACCTTTTTAAGATATATTATTTTTTAATTTTTTTTAAGAAACCAACCAACTTCGATCGTTTTTTTTTTAAATTATTTTAGCGTCCCCCAAAATTTATTTTTTAAGAAACTGACTGAAATCGGTCAGTTTTTTATATAAAATAAATTAAAATTAAAATTAAAATTCAAAAATCCAATTGATTTTAGTCAGTCATTTAAAAAACCAACCGACTTCGATCAGTAATTTTATATTTTTAATAAAACCAACCGACTTTGGTCGTTTATTTTAGCGCGAAAATGCAATTAAAGAGTACAAATAAAATAAAATAATGTCTTGAACCAAAATGTACTAATAGTCCAATGGTAGAATAGTATCCCACAGTATAAACCCTGGTTTGATTCCCAGATGGTGCATTTTTTAAATTGCATAATTAAAAATACCGACCGACTTCGGTCAGTTTTTTCAGCAATTTTTTTCTTTTTGGGTCGCTTATTAAATTTAATTGACCGACCGAAATCAATTAGAAATTGCGACCGATTTTGCTTGCTATTTATTACCGACCAGCCTAATTTCGATGGATTAAAGTTGGTCAGAAATCAGGTCGATTTTATAATTTTTCGACCAATTTCGATCGATATTTCTGGACGAATTTAGACAGTTTTCTAGTAATGTAATGTCGTCTAAGAATATTTAAACGACGCGACAATATAATCGATTGAAAACCAGGTTGTCCATCCGAGATACTTCAACGGTTGAGAAATAGGCTGTACCACCAAGGCACCAACTATGGAGTATATGCCTGGTAAAATAAATTGGGGAATTTGGGACCCCAAAATAGAAAGGAATACTACTTTTTTTTCCTTTAAGTAACGGGGACAAGCTAAGACAGGCTATCTTGGAAAGAGACTGTAATCAGCGGTAGAATTTGAACGAAATATAAACACGTTTATTAATTGGCTGTATTTTGAATAAAGTATTGGCTGTACTTTGAACAGATATTGGTCAGATATGTTTATACATCGTGCCTGCATTATAGCACGCTAGCTACTATTTATAGCACCTCTTAATACGGCCACCAACTCATGTGTTTATGACTAATGACTTCTCGGTATCGAAGCCTTTTCTAAGAGTAGTTAGAGTTTATGTTGCTTGGATTTTTCGAAAATTTAATCGCACATATGTCGAATCCTTCAAAAATTACCACTTTAAAAATATCCGACACGTATCCGGCTACATTTTCGAAAAGTACAAACAACATAGGTTAAAGTCATAATTTATAGTCAGGAATGAGGAGACTGAACTTTTTATTTTATTTTATTAAAGAGACTGAACAAATTGATTGTTAGCATATGGGCATTATATTATGGGGTTACACCAGACTGTGGGTATTCAGCTTATGAGATGGTACAACTCAGTCAAGGTGAGGCATGAGGAATAAGGTCAAAGGGAGAAGAAGTATAAGTTAGGTAACACCACCAAACTCTAGGTGGTCGGAATTCTTTCACCTTTAACCGGATATTTTCAAGCTATAAAATTTAAAACTTTTTGGTAGAAAGGAGTTTATCTCTTTAGTGTGCTTATTCAACACAAATCCAAATTAGTTTGGCATGTGAGTTTTGAATACCGAATGGTAAACAATAGAAAAAGTTAGTAACCAAAGACAAATTCCAGCATTAATTTAGACCAACCTAGTTTGAGTAGCAAAGCATAGCAATCCAAATCATCGTTTAAAATTTGCTAACATGCATAAGCATGGGAAAAAAGCAAAAACATCTGTCAGCAATTCTCAACAACGTGAACCCAAATCGAGCAGGAGGCATGAGTAATAGCAAAATTTATGACCTTTGACAAGTTTGCAATTGTCATTCTAAATGTGGAAGAACTAAGAATAAATGACCGATAAACAACAGCCACTTTAGGACCGTAGATGGTGTCGTGCGATAATTTCATATATATTGACGTTATTCACCCTACTTGCTTGTTGTTTGAATGCTAATTTATGCGATTATTGCGCTTAATATAGCTTATTTCATGTATAGGAATGCTTGGACATGAACTGATTTTTTTTTTTGCACGAAATGATACCTTAGAGTGATGTGTGGCTATAAACCATAGTTTAGTACATTATTTGCCTTGCATTTTATAATCTTTAATGATAAAGTACACTTTATTTGCGCGTAATCTATTTCATGTGTTGGTGAATTGGAGATAAAAGTAGAGTAAAAGAATATTTAAACGTTGAAAGCGTGCTCGAGAACAATAAAAAGGAGAAAGCTGGCAAAGCCAGGCCTATAACAGGCTTTATACCTGGCGAGGCCAGGAATTTAGCTCGCGGTGGAGCTAGCGACGCCAAGAATGGGGCGAGCTCAACCTGGAGGTAGACCTCGCGAGGCCAGGTCTGGGGCGCGCGCATTCCGAGCTTTGAAAGGTTATTTCGTCTTCTGATTTGACTAGGACTTGGCCTACACATTTAAGTCTTTTCTTATAAATAGATCTAAAACCGCTACTAGATTGGATGGAGAGACCGACATTAGACCAGGGGATTCGACCTAAGAAGGCAAGAACACACTAGGAGCAAGGTAGAAAATTCTTCTATGAGTTTTTCACTTCCTTCTTCCTATTTCCATTATTGGTTATAAATTCTAGTATTGTAATTTTGCATACTAGTATGAATAGCTAATTTGCTATCTAGGGTTTTGATGGAACTTCTTGAAGTAT
The DNA here is from genome assembly GCA_026770625.1 of Nicotiana glauca. Lineage (NCBI taxonomy): Eukaryota > Viridiplantae > Streptophyta > Magnoliopsida > Solanales > Solanaceae > Nicotiana > Nicotiana glauca. The sequence goes on along the minus strand of MU698639.1, from coordinate 93,679 downwards.
GATTTTCCTATTACGTTAATATAGATTTGTTGTAGTATTTTCTCTATTTATTCAACTACGTTATTATTGTGCTTGGTTGAAAAGCTCACAATCGACTGTGCCTATTTAGTGTGTATTACTCGGGAGAGGATGCATATTTAGGTAGTTGTTGAACAACATCACTTCTAACGTATATGAGGGATCAATATAGAGGGTTTAAAGGTGGAATTAGGGATAACGAAACCTTGGTGCGATCCGAGTGAGCCGTACTAAATGTCAGCTAGCGTTATTCGGGAGAATATATCTACTAACTTGTGGTAGTTACTCGGGAGAGAATTACAACACTCAGAGCGCTCATGATCGGTAGAGAAGACTTAGGAAAATTTATAGAAAACGTAGCGGAAAAGATTCCAACAATAGAAAAAATTATAACTCTATACCTCCTTAATCTTGTCTCCAATCCGTATCCTTGTTAATTGAAAGTTTTACTACTTTCTAGTATTTGTTAGTTAATTAGATAAAAATAAACATTATAATCTTTAAAATTAGAAAATTGTTTGGACTTGTGTTTCTTAGAAATATTGAATAATTGTAGCTAAGTCTTAGTTCTCTGTGGGATTCGACTTCGAACTTGTAAAGAGGATTATATTTGCAACGACCACTTAGTCCTTTTTATAAGGAATAGTTGGGCTGATCAGAGAGCTACAAAATGGAGCAATAAAAGAAGTCGTGCAAGGCAATGAAAAGTCAGTGTCATAGACAGTGCAGGACATTGTCCAGCACACTGTCATTGGCGCCCCAAACAGTGCCTTGCGCAGAAATAATAGTGCCACAGATAGTGCAAGGCATTGTCCAGGGCTCTGTCATTGGCGCCCCAGACAGTGCCTTGCACCAAAACAATGGCGTCATAGACAGTGCCTCGTACCGACGATGCCACCCGAGCAAATTGTATTTTTAAACTCCTCATTAGTTTTGGACATGTAGAATTCGGCCCAACCTATAAATACTCATTAAAGCTAGTTTTTTAAGGAGATTTATAGAGGAAGACGTTTTTAGAGAGGGGGTTCGACCCAAGGAGGCAAGAACACGCTAGGAGCAAGGCGGAGAATTGTTCGATGAGTTTTTCACTTCCTTCTTCCTATTTTCATTATTGGTTATGAATTCTACTAATATAGTTTTACATACTATTATGAATAGCTAATTTGTTATCTAGGGTTTTGATGGAACCTTTTGTAGGATAAATTCTTGTGACATTTTTATATAATTGAGCCGTTTGATTTCTTTACTTATTCAACTACGTTTTTATTGTTGTTGATTGAATGGCGATCAATTGACTGTTTCTATTTATTATATATTGCTTGAGAAAGAGTGCATATTTAGGTAATTATTGAACAACATCACTCCTAATGTATGTGAGAGATCAATACAGGGGGTTTAAAGGCGGGATTAAAGATAATAAAACCTTAATGCGATCATAGTGAGCGGTGAATCAGTGTCAGCTAGCGTAGTTCGAGAGAATATGTGTAGTAAATTGTGGTAGTTGCTCGAGAGAGAATTACGACACACAAAGTACTCACAATCGGTAGAGAATACTTAGGTGAAATTATAGAAGACGTAGAGGGAAGGATTCTGATAATTGGGGAAATCATAACTTTAGGTCTCCTTAATATTTTCTCCAACCCTTAGTATCCCTAGTTGTTGATTTACTATTTTAATTTGTTAGTTAATTAATTAGTTAGACATAAAAAATTTAATATTTATAACTTAGGAACTGTTCGTGCTTGTCTTCTTAGTGATATTGAACAGTTATAGTGAAACCTTAGTTCTTTGTGGGATTCGACCAGGGGTGTTCGTCGGTCGGTACGGTACGGTATTTAAACATTTCGGTTCGGTGTCTTCAGTATTCGGTTTCTTAAAATTCAATACAAATACCGTACCTAATTAAATTCGGTATGGTTCGGTTTTTCTTCTTTCGGTTTTGATTTATCCGGTTTGGTAACTTCGATTTATTCGGATTGAATATTAATTAACTAGTGCATATAGTCATAGAATGTAATATTCTTAATTAAAGTACTCAAAAGTACAAAACTAAAAATATTTGTTGACAAAAGTTTTGTCCAAAACAAGCAAATATCAACTTAGAGAGAGAAAACTGTACATAAAGAATAAATTTGATCATTAGAAATATCTTGTTACTTACTTACTTAGAGTTAATTGATGAATTTCGAGAATAAGGGAACGTAAAATTTTAGATTTTTATATTTGTGTTATAACTAATAATATGTGTATTGTATAATATAATATATATTTCAGTACGGTATCGATATTTCGGTATTTTATTTTTAAAATATCAAATACCATACCTAATACCAATATTTTTTAAAACTTAAACTAAATATCTTATAGAATATCAAAATATCGAATACCAAATACTAAATTTTAGGTTTCGGTATGGTAATTCAATTTTTACCAAATTATGTACAGCCCCAAATTCGAGAATTTTTAGACCGAATTATATTTATAGCGATCACTTATTTCTTTTAGGATTATAATTGAGCATGATTAGTGAATAAAAATATAAAGTAACTAATATCTTGTCGATTTAAAAGGACGATATTATGCATATGATATCTTAATTAAGAATGGGCATCAATTCAATCGAAGAGAGTTATCAGTTACCACTGTTTACTGTACTTCCAGTCCCCTTTCTCTTGGGAATTGGTGTATAATAGTATATCTTCGAAAGACACTAATCAAACTAGTAGGACACTTGTAACCTTCTCTAGAACTCATAAAAATATTGTCGATTCCCTCTTACTCATTGTTTGACCAAAAAGATTAAATTTTTTGTTAAATTAATTATTGAGAGGATGCAGGAAGAATAATTAATTTTAGATCAAAATATGCTAAAGACGAGAATAGAATATAATCAAGCTTATAAATTATTCTATTATATTGATACCAAACATAAACAACAAGCTTATATTTTTGATGTATTGTTTCATAATGTAAGAGCGAAGAAGAGAAAAAGGGCACGCTATTGGTAGATGAAGGATCTATCTTTATTGATTCAGCCTTCATAACTACAAAGATTTGAAACCAAGATCTGGACTTTCACTTTTTGGTTGAGAGGTTCTCTTTGTACTTCTGTCTCTCTTTCTGGAAGGAGAAAAAGCTCTCGCTCTTGTCTTCTTACCTCCTATATTTATTATCAGTATTCTACTTTGTCCATCGGTCCTCAGCTAGAAGGCTTTCATCCCTTGATTATCCATCGCCTCCCTCAAAGATCACGATATTTACTTCACCATGCAGGCTTTTTGGATGGCTCGATCTCGACAGTGGTCGAGGTCTTCGTTGTTATTACACCCTGTGGAAATGAACACGACTTTGTTGACCTCTTACCATTCCAGTTAGCGCTAATTCATATGTGGTTAGGTTTTAACCCATTCACTCATTACATCCATTCTATAAACCACTCATGTGTTTAAAATATTAAAATATTTTTAATGAGGAAAACGTCATTTTTTAAACAAACAAAATAAAATAAACAAAGGAATCAATATGTCACAATATAATTTTAGATGTAAATTTCTTAAAGTAAACTAAACTAATACAAAACCAGAAAAGGGTTTTGTTTTTGGGTGCTTTATTAGGAAAGTTCCGTTGGATATTTAAGATGGAGGACTAGATAGGTTGCCACGGACTCCAAAAGTTGATCACATATTCTCATGACATACTCGCTTTTTTCCAAAATTGTGGTTGTCACGAGCAATAGCTGATGCTTGTCCATGGAAGTATGGCAATTGGGCAAAATATCAAATCAGTCACCGTCATGCCCTCCTCGAGACTTTCAAAGAAGAGCCCAACACGTGAACCATTTCGGAGCTCCGGACAAAGTTTACGGTTGCACTGTACACGTCACAATTTGTACAAAGTATTCTCCATTTTTGTTTGCAATTCCTTTTGCGTCCAAGAAAGTCATCTCATGACATTTTCCTCGAGTGTTACTCCCTAGATGGCTAGGAAATTTGGTAGGTTAGAATAACTCCTGATACAGTTGAATTTCTCAAAAACGTACGAAGCTTAATCTTTATTGCTTTCGTAATGCTGATTGTGTTTTTATGAATAACATGACGATTGTGCTAACACGCTTGTTAAAGAATATTACAGGGATAAAACCAACAACAAACCCGGTGTATTTACTGTACGGCTCGAATTTGACCGATCACATCACAAAGACAACTCGACCAACCATTGAATACCTACGAGTCGATATAGGGGGACGACCCAGGGGCGCAAGAGGAGAAACGACCTTGTATTATCGTCGGTTCCGTTACAGAATGTACTCTAATTTTATCTTCCCAATGATTACGTAAGGATCCTCCATTATATAAAGGGGATCCGAGCCTTGTAATAGGCGGATCATTTTTAATATACAATCTCATTCTCTCTCTCATCTTTATCTCTCTCTCCCCTTTACTATTACTGATATTCAGATTATCAAAGTTATCCTAGGATTTATTATCTTCTATTACGATTTACCCCTTCATCTCTTTTGATTGATTTGCTTAGAAAGAATTTAATATCTTTTGAGTCAAACAATTTGGCGCCGTCTGTGGGGATTTCTGTAGTTGAAATCATAGTTCTTACCTGGGATATCAAAAATAACGATCACTGTTCTTCACACTCCATAGAAACCAACGATGGCAGAAAAAGAGGCAAGGTTGAAGATGTTAACAAATGTCTCAAATAACCTCTTGGACTCCCTCAACGAAGTCGGTAGAGAAGATACCGAGAATATAACACCAAGGGATACACCGGAGGGCGAGAACTCACCCTCTCAAATCGAGGATCTGACGATCTTGCGAGAAAGAGGAGCTTCTACGTCCACGGTGAAAGAAATACCACCAGCAGTCAAAAAGCTGCTAGAGGAGTGGTTGACGAGCGCTCTAAGCAACATGCTCGAAAATCTCCCTCAAGGAAATATCGAAGATTCGCCGACGGCAGGAATCGTTGCTGTCACCGATGAGCCAAGCACTGTACGAACAAGCAACACCCGCACTGTCATCGATGCAAGTGATGATGCACTCGCAACCATCCTAAGGAAAATGGAACAAATGGAAAACGAGAACAAAGTGCTTCGTGATCAAATGAAAGAACACCAAGAAAGGGTTGACAAGATACCTGGCGCCCCTAAGTTGCTGCCAAAACGCGATGTAGGAAGGTTTCTCGAACAACCATACAATGAGGAAGTTGCTCCCCACCCCATCCCGAAAACCTTCAAAATACCACCATACTTGAAAATATATGACGGGACTAGGAATCCAAAAGATCACCTGATCCATTACGTCATCATGATAAAAGGCAACGACTTGTCAAAAGAACAGGTGCTATACTGTTGAAACAATTCGGTGAGACTTTGACAGGAGGAGCATTGATATGGTATTCTCAGCTACCAGCACGGTCGATATCAACATTCGTGGAGATGGCGGACAAATTCGCCACCACTCATGCAAGAGCAAAGAAGGCCAAAGCTAGGGTCAACGACATCTTTGCCATCAGGCAAACGGTGGGCGAAGGACTTCGGGACTTTCTGGCCCGATTCAACAGGGGAAGAATGGGACTGCCAAATGTGTCAGAAGGGATGGCGGTCGCAGCCTTCCAAAATGGGCTGAGCAGAAACGGGTCAAAGGCGACCAACAAATTACTCAACAGACTCATGAAGTATCCCCACCATATGGGAAGAGATTCATAATGCCTACTGTGCCGAAGTAAAAGCAGATGAAGATGATCTCAATGGTCCAAACCAGCGACTAACGTCAATACAGTTCGAGGTAAGGAGGGATCGATGTAGCGACAGGCGAAGGGATCAACTCCCACGCTTCAACAGAGAAAGGCATCAGCCCTATGTCAGAACTTCCAATCTGCCTCTCCCGAGGTATACAGATGTCGTGACACGACATATCTCACTCGTTCGAAATGAACGAGGTATGCCTCCATTGTTATCTGCTCATAACTTTTGTGTTTTCCCTTCAGAAATAGTGTACGCACTAGAGAAGCTGGGCACGAAGGTGCAGTGGCCACAAAAAATGAAATCGGACCCAAGTGCAAAAAGGTCGAATGTGCTCTACGAATTCCATCAGTAAAGAGGACACAAGACCGAAGATTGCATAGGTTTACGACAGAAGTTGGTTAGAATGTTGAATCAGGAATACCTAAAAGAACTACTAAGCGATAAAGGAAGGGCTAACTTTGCCAGAGGACGCGACCCATCCCAAGAACCGCCAAGGCCATCGTCGTCGGCACGTACCATACAAATGATCATAGGTGGTGGTGACAACTCGATGATCAACCACGTGAAGTTCACCACCACACACAAGTTGAAGCGTATGATCGCTCACGAACGGTATGATGACTTCGAAGAAAGTATCACCTTCGAAAAGTTAGATGCCGACGGTTTGTCTTTCCCTCATTACGATAATTTAGTCATAACATTACGTATCGCTAATATAGATGTGAAAAGAATCATGGTAGATGACAGAAGCGGCACGTGTATTATCCACCCAAGATTTCTCATGCAAATGAGGCTCGGAGACAAGATAATACCTCGTTGCATAACACTATCAGGCTTTAACAATGCAGTAGAGCGGACATCTGGAGAAATAACACTTCCAGTCCTGGCAGGGGGAGTCACGCTGGAAACCACATTCGACATCATGGATCAAGAAACAACTTTTAATGCCATCATATGACTCCCATGGATACACGCCATGCGAGCCGTCCCCTCAAGCTTCTATCAAGTGATCAAATTTCCCACCACATGGGGAATATTCAACATTCGAGGCGAGTTGTGCACCGCCCAAGAGTTCTACCGAATCGCCCAAGATTGCACGCATACCAAATAGTTAAAAGGAGCAAGCACGGAGGCATAGCAATCAGCCATGTCAGGAACTAAAATTGACCCGCCGGCAGAGATCATCAGAGACCTAGATATTTTAGAAGCACGCAAGGCGACTATTGAAAATCTCGACCCGGTCCAGCTGGATTACACCGGCAACACAAAAAAGGCTTATATCGGACACAACCACTTCGAGACAAGTATCGTGAATTTTTAACTATCGACCTATTTGCCTTCTCCCACTCAGATATGCCGCGGATCCCAAAGACATCGCCAATCGTAGGCTGAATGTCGATCCACTCTATCCGCCCATACGGCATATGAGGAGGAAATTCAATGTTGCGATTAACAAGGCGGCCAGTAAAGAAGTGGACAAACTACTGGCCAACCGTTCCATTAGAGAATCAAAATACCCAATGGATCGCCAATGTGGTCATGGTCAAAAAGAAAAACGGAAAGTGGAGAATGTGTGTGGACTTCACCGATCTGAACAAGGCATGTCCAAAAGATTCCTTGCCATTGCCCTGTATTGACCAGTTGATAAACGCAACAGCGAGGCGTAGACTGTTGAGTTTCTTGGACGCCTATTCTGGCTACAACCAAATCCTAATGGCCGAGGAGGATCAAGAAAAGACAACTTTCATCACCCACCAAGGGACTTACTGCTATAAGGTGATGCCATTTGGACTCAGGAACGCAGGAGCCACATACCAGAGGTTAGTTACCAAAATGTTCAAGGAACAGCTCGGCAAGACAATGGAGGTCTATATCGATGATATGTTGGTAAAATCGGCAAAGAAGAAGAACCACATCGATCATTTGAAAGAAGCCTTCGAGATATTGAGGCAGTACATGATGAAATTGAATCCGGAAAAATATGCCTTCGGCGTGGCCTCTGGAAAATTTCTAGGTTTTCTGGTATGACAGCGAGGAATCAAAGTCAACCCGCATCAGATCAAAGCCATAGACACAATACCTGAGGTACTGAACAACAAGAAAAAAGTACAGAAACTGACGGGGCGGATAGCCACCCTATCGAGGTTCATTTCACGATCCTCGGACAGGTGCCACAAGTTCTTCAATGTACTGAGAAAAGATCGTGGGCTACAATGGATCGAGGAATGCATCGACACCTTGAGGAAACTGAAAGCATATATATCCTCACCACCACTACTTTTCAAGGCAAACCCAGGTGAATATCTGCTCGTATTCCTGGCAGTATCTGAAGTCACTGTCAGCGCAGTCCTGATCCGCGAAAACAAAGGTACTCAATCCCCCATTTATTATATCAGCAAGACCTTAATAGATGCCGAGACAAGGTACCCAAACCTTGAAAAACTAGCTCTGCCACTAGTCGTAGCTTCACGAAAGCTTAGACCTTATTTTCAATGTCACCCCATAAAAGTAATATCAACCTTTCCCCTAAGGGGCATCCTGCATAAACTCGAGCTCTCAGGAAGACTCGCTAAATGGGCCATAGAGCTCAGTGAGCACGACTTCACTTATCACCCGTGAACTGCCATTAAGCTGCAGGTGCTTGCTGACTTTGTTGCCGACTTCAGTACGGAAATATTTCCAGAGCCGAAACAAGAAGCACTTCGTGCCTTCGCTCATACCGACCTCTGGACCCTCTACAGCGACGGTACCTCGAATGCCTCTGGATCGGGACTGGGACTCGTCCTCAAAGTCCTTACGGGCGAAGTAATTCACCAGTCCATACGATGCCGGGAGATGACTAACAACAAGTCTAAGTATGAAGCTGTAATTACGGGTATGAAGTTAGTATTCAAATACGGAGCCCGACGACTCATCCTCCACTGCAACTCTCAACTCGTCGTAAATCAAGTCACCGGGACTTTCCAAATCAAAGAACAGAGACTACAGAAATATCAATTGGAGATCCATACGCTGATGCCAGAGTTCGATGAATGTCGCTTCGAGCAGATACCTAGGGCACAAAACATTGAAGCAAATGGCTTAGCCAAGCTAGCCGCGGCCACCAAGAATATCAACAAAGAAAACGTGGTTACCCTCCTCCATTCAGCCATAGATCACATCGAGGTATTCTCCTTGAACTTAACTTGGGACTGGCGCAACCGCCTATATATCATATTTATAGGATGGAACACTCCCACAACACAAAAGAGAAGCCAAGAAAATTCGAGTGCAGGCTGCCCGATACAGCCTGGTGAATCATGACCTCTACAAGAGAACGTTTGGTGGCCCTCTCGCTAAATGCTTCAGACTGCACCAAACAAGACATGTATAGGAAGAGGTACACGAGGGCTATTGCATCACCAATACAGGGAACCGTTCCCTCGTCCGATGCCTTATCCCCGCTAGCTATTACTGGCCTACTATGAAAAAAGAAGCAACAGACTATGTCCGGAGATGCGAGCAGTGCCAAAAATATGCCCCCCATGATTCATCAAGCGGGAGAATTCCTCCATTCAGTCACTTTGACATGGCCCTTCATAAAGTGGGGGATGGATAGAATCATCCCCCTACCAGCCGGACGAGGAAAGGTACGCTTTCTTTTAGTTTTAACTGACTATTTCTCTAAATGGGTGGAAGCAGGTGCATACGCCTAAGTACGCGAACAGGAGGTCATCACTTTTTATGGAAAAATGTTGTATTCCGTTTTGGCATCCCCAAAGAAATCAGCTGTGACAACAGGCCTCAGTTCATAGGAAAGAAAATGGCCGAGTTCTTTGAAAATGGCACATCAAGTGAATACTCTCCACTCCATATCACCCCGCAGCCAACGGCCAAGCCGAGTCTTCCAACAAAGTAATATTAAATATATTGAAAAAGAAGCTCGAGGAAGCTAAAGGGCCATGGCCCGAATTACTACCTGAAGTACTATGGGCATACCGAACTACACAAAAGTCCAGCACGGGAGAAACACCATACTCACTGGTCTACGGGACCGATGAAGTCATACCCATCGAGGTCGGGGAACTAAGCCTGAGATACTCCCATGTCAGCGGGGCGGATAACAATGAAAGTAGGTTTTAAGACCTAGATGAAATAGAAAAGCGGAGAGACATGGCCTATATAAGAATAATAGCCTAGAAACAGCAGATAGTAAAAGACATCCCTTTGACCTTGCTCGAAATATATCTAATCAAAAATAAAAATGCACTAGAGAGAGGGGTAGATCTGGACAAGGGTTACCTAATATTGGCGACAGAAATCAAGTATGGACAGATCTCCGTGACCTAGTGTGAACGGATAAGTATACACACTTAAGTACCCTTTCACATGGGTAGTGATATCCTCCTCAGGGGAAGGAATCGCCACCTCCTTGTTTTCCCAATTGCAGTCCTCTTCCACCTCCTCGAGATCGGCATCAAATATCGAACAAATTTATCGGGACATGGGCTCACATCGGCCTGGAACTAATGAAGGTCTTTCGATTTTGAAATCGAAAGACAGCTCGCATGGCCCAGGAACACACTTCTCGATGCGAGGCTCCAACGAAGTTTTATCACCGACCGACCATGATGAGGAGGCTTTTTCTTTCCTAAGGACAATTTTAGATGTTTTAGCCATCACTGTTGTGGAATTCAAGAAAGTAGAAGAAGTTGGAGTTATGACAGATACAAATTGAAGAGGATGGAGAACTTAAAGAAAATTGAGAAGCTTGTAAAGATTTGGGAAAGGGTTTTGGGAGTAAAGATTGATAATTTGATCTATTTATAGTGGAAATTTCAACGGTTTGAGGAAACGAGTGGCCTACCATCAGTTACCATTAATTATTGACCTTGGGAACTATGCAAATGCAGCCCTTCAGTCACTTCTGTCGCTGACGTCATGGAATTGACATCATGATCTAGGTATCAGAGAATAAAAGATCAAATCATTTCTTATCATTTCACTCTAATAAATGCGGGGACTATCTATATGCAACCGAAAACATGTATGCTCGATTTTGTAGGTTTGAGAAGTTGCTTCGAGAATAAGCTCAAAACGGACATGGATCGAGTCTGATGGTGGAGTATAGAACTTAAGGATCGAAGTGCTCGATGAAAACCAAGGACGATTAAGACCAACCTCGAGATAATACCGTTATGTTTTAGTAACAGAAAGAGCGAGATTCCCGCAACGGCACGAAGATTACTGCGTAAATTTTGGAATTGATTTGTCTTTGGCGGTTAGACAGCTAACCAATACGACTCCATACTATAATTACAAGTGTACCTTATTTAGGATTCTCCTATTATATAAATGGAATCCCATTCATTTGTAATTGACGATTCATTAACAAGATAATATACATTCATCAGTTTCTTGCTTACTACTCATCAGAGTTGCCTTATAATTTATTATTCTTACTAACCCACCTCGAGACTTTCATAGCTCGAGGTCGAGACTTGGCTTGCACACTGGTTTGACTTAATTTATTCTTTAATTTATATATTCAGTTCCTTGTTTATCAATTGATATTGGACTACATCACATATCTTTAAAACTGCAATATAAGTTTACTTATTACTCATATTTTAGGGTAAATGTTTGACTCAAAAGATATTAAATTCTTTCTAAGCAAATTAATCAAAAGAGATAAAGAGGTAAATCGTAATATAAGATAATAAACCCTAGGATAACTTTGATAATCTGAATATCAGTAATAATGAAGGGGTAAATCGTAATCGAAGATAATAAACCCTAGGATAACTTTGATAATCTGAATATCAGTAATAGTGAAGAAGAGAGAGAATAGTAAAGAGATAAATATAAGAGAGAGAATGAGCTTGTATATTAAAAATGATCTGCCTATTACAAGGCTCGGACCCCCTTTATATAATGAAGGATCCTTACTTAATCATTGGGAAGAAAAAATTAGAGTACATTATGTAACATAGCCGACGATAACACGGGGTCATTTCTCCTCTTGCCCCTGGGTCGTCCCCCTATATCGACTTGTAGGTCTTCAGTGATTGGTCGTGTTGTCTTTGTGATGTGATCATTCAAATTCGACCCCATACAGTTAGTCCTTCCGCTCTTCAGGGTCGCAGCGGGGTGTGTCCTCGATAGACGGAATCAATGCTTTCATCAGGGAGAGTTTGGCTTGTCAAAATGTTACGACGTGACCGGTGGGAGACAGTGATCATATATGTCAAAACATTGAAGTAAAACACTCTTCCCTGGGTGACATCAACGTTCTCATGCTTCATCATTATGCGAATTCTCGAGGCAAAAAAGCTTACGCTTCAGTGCTTGGTTTCCCGCGCTGATTTGAAGCCTGTCGCAACCCAACCCTATAAATAGGGGAAGGGTCAAATTTCGTTGAAGAACTTTGGTCATTCTTGAGAATTTTCCATCCCTCCTCTTTTGATTTTCATATTCTTGCGCTTTCGTTCTTGATCGAGGGTTTTTCTTCTTCTTTTTTCTATTGAGTGTGACCTTGATTACATGTATGATTTTATGGTAACATGTTGAGGGGCTTCTAGGAGGAGGGCGCCAGTTCTGCTTTCATGTGACCCAATGCCGCCTTGGACGCTCGAGATATATTATGCGAGTCTGTCCAAGAGGGTCGTCCTCTTACTTCCCAACAAGGGGCCATGTCCACAGCTGAGGCTATGAGGGAGTCGACCTCACTGGCACCGTCCCCGCAACCTGTCGAAGAATCTTCCAGTGGTGAAGAGCCATTAGAAATAAAAAGGAGAAGACTAGAGATGGGAAAGGGGGTGGCCGCTAAAGCTCACGGAAGTGGGGCACCCCAGACGGCGCCAAGGCCCGTGTTCATGGCTGACGCCATTTTATCGGGGAGGTCAGACCAGGAGAGGAGGGCTGCCCCTGGAGCTAGTGTGGTGCACTCCACTGAGGGGGGCTCATCGACTAACGTTGGAGGGCCTAGCGTAGAAGCTGATAATTCGGGTTCCGACGTCGCCTCGGAGGACGTAAATGAATTTTTGGGCTATCATACCCATGTGGAGATGACGACGGATGGATCTAACCATTGTATAGTGATCCAGGGAGACTACAACATGCTGCTAAATAGTGAGCAGGTTGCATCAACCCTTACCCTTTTATGTGCCGCTCCTGAGAGTGAGATGCTCAGAACGAAGAATGATATGGAGCTATATCGGAAGGTCACCGGTATGGTCTTACAGGTAGGTTTCCTCACTCCCTTTTTCACGTATTGTAGGATCGACATGGAAATGTGCTTACTTCTATTGTTTTTCTTCTCAGACCCTCGTCATGGAGGTGGAGAGAAATTGTCGTGAGCGGAAGAGGACGGACCTCTACAAGAAGATGTTGACAAAGTGTCAAAAGTATCGCACTAAGCACCAAGTGATGGCTGACCTCAACCAATAGGACCCTGAGTTCCAAGTATTCCACGAGGGGCTTAGGCAGAGGGAAGCCCAGTTGGAACATAGGGGGGCGGAGCTGGAAGAAATGGATGGGGATCTTGTGAGAGCCGTTACTCGTAGTAGCGAGTTGGAGGCCCTCCTTAGGGCGAAGGAGGATGAACTCGAGTTGAGTCGAGGGGAGACTACGGAAAATGCAGACATGTAGCAGAAGGTAACTGGTTTGACCATCGAGCTGGGTGCTAAGATGGCAGAAGTTAATAGACTCAAGGGCGAGCTTAGTGCTAATCCAATAAATTGGCTGCATTGCAAAGGTAGGTATCCCTACCGAGGTCAAAAGAAGCAGATCGTTATTCTCGGCCCTCCTCATCTCGTCCTCCATCTGGTTGGGGCCTACCTCGTAGCACATATGAGATGTGGGTCTATGCGGAGGCTCGACTTGATGTATATAGAGCTTTTCACACCGAGGGTCGGGTGACGAAGGTGGAGGTTCAGGCGGTACATGATGAGGCACGTACAACTCGCGAATCATACGGGTGTGACCCTAACTCTCCTCATGGGGAGGGTGCTACTTCTAAGGACGTCAACCACCTTGACTCAGATTCATGGTATGAAGATGCTTATCCCACATGGGGTAATGAGTAGTTTAAGCTGGTCTATTTTGTTTTCGCATTTATTGGCTATGGGTTGTACCTTAGCCCGTCCGTAAGGACAAATGTAAATAATTTTTGTTGTAAAATAAAATCTTGTTTTTATCGCTTCGTCTATTTGCTTCTTTTCCCTTTTTTGGTTTTTTCATGACAGTCTCCGCAGAGGTTGTTTTTATTACTGTTAAAATATTTCGTCGTGGTTCAAACGAGGTCGAACTAATGATGGCCTTGGCCATTAGGATGTGGCTTCGACTGTCGTCAAAGTAGTATCTGTCATGGTTCAAACGAGGTCAAACTGATGATGGCCTTGGCCATTAGGATGTTGCTTCAACTATCGTCAAAGTAGTATCCATCGTAGTTCGAACGAGGTCGAACTGATGATGGCCTTGGCCATTAGGATGTTTCTTCGACTGTATCAAAGTAGTATTCAGCGTGGTTTGAACGAGGTCGAACTGATGACGGCCTTGGCTATTAGGATATTGCTTCGACTGTCGTCAAAGTAGTATCCGTTATGGTTTTAATGAGGTCGAACTGATGATGGCCTTGGCCTTTAGGATATTTCTTTGACTGTCGTCGAAGTAGTATCCGTCGTGGTTCGAACGAGGTTGAACTGATGATGAACTTGGCCATTAGGATATTGCTTCGACTGTCATTGAAGTAGTATCAATCGTGGTTCGAACGAGGTTGAACTGATGATGGCCTTGGCCATTAGGATATTGCTTCGACTGTCGTCGAAGTATAATCTATTGTGGTTCAAATGATGTCAAACTGATGATGGCCTTGGCCATTAGGATGTTGCTTCGAGTGTCATCGAAGTAGTATCCATCGTGGTTCGACCGAGGTCGAACGGATGATGGCCTTAGCCATTAGGATGTTGCTTCGACTATCGTCGAAGTAGTATCCATCATGGTTCGAACGAGGTCGAACTGATGATGGACTTGGCCATTAGGATGTTACTTCGACTGTCGTCGAAATTGTATCCGTCGTGGTTCGAACGAGGTCGAACTGATGATGGCCTTGGCTATTAGGATATTGCTTCAACCGTCGTCGAAGTAGTATCTGTCGTGGTTTGAATGAGGTCAAACTAATGATGGCCTTGGCCATTAGGATGTTGCTTCGACTATTGTCGAAATAGTATCCGTCGTGGTTCGAACGAGGTCGAACTGATGATGACCTTGGATATTTGGATGTTGCTTCGACTGCCGTCGAAGTAGTATCTGCCGTGGTTCGACCGAGGTCGAACTGATGATGGCCTTGGCCATTAGATGTTGCTTCAGCTGTCTTCGTAGTAGTATCTGTAGTGATTTGAACGAGGCCGAACTGATGATGGCCTTGGCCATTAGGATGATGCTTCAACTGTCGTCAAAGTAGTATTTGTCGTGGTTCGAATGAGGCCGAACTAATGATAGCCTTGGCCATTAGGATATTGCTTCGACTGTCGTCAAAGTAGTATCCGTCGTGGTTCGAACGAGGTTGAACTGATGATGGCCTTGGCCAATAGGATTTTGCTTCGACTATCGTCGAATTAGTATCTATCGTGGTTCGAATGAGGCTGAACTGATGATGGCCTTGGCCATTCGGATATTGCTTCGACTATCGTCGAGGAGTATCCATAGTGGTTCGAATGAGGTCGAATTGATGTTGACCTTGGCCACTAGGATGTTGCTTCGACTGTCGTCGAAGTAGTATCCATCGTGGTTCGAACGAGGTCGAACTGATGATGGCCTTGGCCATTAGGATATTTCTTATTCAATGGAGATTCGACATCCGTTCGTATAATAGAGATTTCTATTTGTACAATGGAGATCGACTTCCGTTCATATAATGGAGATATCTGTGTATACAATAGAGATTGACTAGTGTATCGACTTCCATTCATATAATGGAGATTTCTGTGTATACAATGGAGATTGATTAGTGTAGTCCCTTCATTATTTCGGCCTAGAGACTGTGTCGACGGGCCGAGGTGATGACCTACGCTTTGATCCATTGGGTATCCACTTTGCCGCCTCATTAAAAACCTCCCCGAGAAAACCCAATTGGGACAAAAATCAGGTGAGGGAAAAAGAGTATAACTAAGGATATGCCTTTCAGAAGTGGAAGTACTTGAGTTGGGCGACGTTCCAATTGTTTTGGAGCGGTTTTTCCTCCATTGTTTCTAGTTGGAACGCTCCTTTGTTTGTGACTGCTATGATTTTATACGGTTTGTCCCAATTGATTACCAACTTTCCCTCATTTGGGTCTTTCGATTCCAGTGTTTTGGCCTTGAGGATGTAGTCGCCAACTTTGAGTGATCTTACTTTGGCTTTTTTGTTTTTCGACCAGCTGGTCAGGTTATACATCCCTCGCCATTATCAAGGTGGATTGATAAAGCTCCAGCGTCGATCCACGAATGTGCTATTCTCGAGCATTGATAAGGACAGGGACCGAGGATGGATAGTCCGGTTCGTCCAAATCATGACCTCCGACCTAATCCCCGCCGAAAGAAACGTAAGTACAACTTCAATGATGACGCTCACAATTTTGTTTTGTTTATCCTTCTTCGGCCTAATTTCTTTTTCATGGTGCAACCTCCTCTTGGTTTCTTGGTACGATTGGACCTTGAAGGTTGGGTTCAACAACTGGCCTCTCCTTCTTCACATGCCGAGCACTATTGGCATGATTTGGCCAGGGGTCGGAGGGAAGCTAAAAACCATGGTGAGTTCCTTCGTTCACATGTTGATGCTTCTCCGTGAAATACTTAGTTTCTCCTCATACAGGCCTTAGAGACAATGTTGTTATGAGGCCACCCCCGTCTGGTGAATAAAAGATCCCGAGACCAACCAAAGAGAAGAAGAGCAAAAGGGAATCGCCTCCAAATACCCCAAAGCTCAAGAAAAGTAGGGCTCAAAAACCAAGGGTCTACCCTACATCCCTGTCCGCTGACGCAGTTCAACAACTTTGGGAGAAGAGAAAAAGAAGAAAAGTACGTCGATTGCTTGCTAGTAGCTCAAAAGAGGGGAAGCACTAAAGCTTCAAAGGCCGCTAAATCGATGGTGGTCGATGTGGTTCAATCTCGAACCGAAGAAATCTCTGAGGGATGTCCAAGCAGATGTCCCCGAGCCATCGGGTGATTAAAGCGCACCTCGCTGTGAAAAACATCCGGCGGGTATGCTTGAAGGGTCTAATTTCGAGGCCCCTCAAAGAGAAGAAAATTTACCAAGTGGATCACTTGGGATAATTAATATAGATGAATCGCCGCCTGACCCTACGTTCTCCAAAGGACAGTTCTGAGATGCTCGGGCTATGAAGATTACCGACTTGGTGATGGCCCACGAAGGGAATGATATTTCCAAGGAATGCTTAGGAGGGGCGAAGATGGTCTCGGCCTGGATGCTTCATTTACTTTTTACGAGTCCCAGCAGCTTCTTAAACAAGTAAGATTTTGCCACTATCATTATGCTTGTGTTTTATTCTCATTTTTCTAAGTCTGACTTATTTCCTTTGTGTGAAGGCCATGACGCTCCATTGAGAAGCATTTTCCAAATCCCGAGCCGAGGTGACCCGATGCGAGGCCGAACTCAAGAAGCTTGTGGAGGAGAGGGACGACCTTAAAATCCTCTATGTTCGAAAAGAGGAGGAGATCAGGGACCTCTGAGCCGAATTGATAAAGGCGCATCAACAACAGATTGAGCACATCGAGAAGGTAATGTAACTCTTTAGGAATTTGTTAAGTATTCATTTGACTTGGCGATTAACATTTCAAACTTGCAGGCCCAGGAGAAGGGCGAGTTGGTGGAGCAACTTCAAGAGGAGGTCAAGACTAAAAAGGCTGAGACCTTGGGGTGGAAACAGCATTTGGACCGTCTTGCCTCGGAGAAAGACGCGCTTCGGGCCCAACTAACTTCGGTTGAGTGCCAACTTCAAAGTATGAAGGGGGAAAGCTTGGCCCAGATCTGGAAGATTGAGGAGCTCGAGGCTAAGTTGGCTGCTGAGCTTGCAAAGGCTAAATCTGATGCGGGAGCGCTTATGGCCTCTTACCGACTGACGCCGAGGCTGCCAACATTGCACAGGAGATCTCTGTTGTTTCATAAGTCAAATTGTTGTGTGTTGTACATCATGCCAGGAGACATTCCCCAGGACAGACTCCCGAGGAAGTGCATGCTTGTGGCTTTGACTTCTCAACCGATATCTAGAATGCAAAAGCTTTCGAGGATGAGGATGCAGCTTTTCTCTCTGATGATAAAGACTCTGGTAGTGGATCCGAGAGCGGAAGAGATGAGGATGAGGCCCTCGAAGAAGCGGCTCCCAAAGATGTAACTCCCAAAGTGGACTGGTCCCTTAGGATTTTGTTTTTTTTGTGTAAGGCCCCTCGTGGCCATATTAAATACCTTTTATGAATAAAAAGTTCCTTTTCTTTTCGCTCTATATCTGATTCGTGGTAAAGTGTGCTTTATTTTTGCCTGGCAAATTTTTTTGATGTTATAACTTCAATAATCGAGTAAGGATTAGCTCGAACTTAGAGTAAAACAAACCCTTAGTTTTTTAAATAAATAATGGGCAAGTTTTGAACTTATAATAGAATATCTCTTAAGGTTTTATGATGAATCCTTGATTTATATTTAAGTCGACTTTATTCGAGCTCGGAATAGTGGGACCCTTAGGTCCAAGTTGAGTGAGAACAAGATCTCGAACTCTAAATGTTTTATCCCTTAGGTTCTTTTAGGTTGGGCCGATATAGCCTTTAAAGGATGGCTATTATTTCCCTCTTTTCGGTTTGAAAAACTTAGTAAAAACTTCTCTATGCCTTTCCATGTATTTTTAACCCATTGGGTTTTTTGACGCTCGATGCCAATTGAGACCCCTTTGGTTTTTGTGCCTTAGCACGTTTTTGTTAATATAATTTGATACCTCTTAAGGTTTTTCAAGTGCTGACTTTATCGAAGACCCCTTTTTAGTCATTTTGTCGGGGATAGCCTTTTAACCGGATTTTTCAAAGTATTTGAAGGCCTTTTGTTGTTGCGGGATTTAGACGTCTCCGAGCCACGTTATCTTGGCTGTAGCCTTTAATATGGCCGTAGCCTTTGGGTATGCCACTTGGAATTCTTTCCCGATAACATTTTGAACTTGTTCGAAATATTAGTCCCCGAGTATGATGGTCGTGACCTATATGTCGACGGATGCCTCTTTGAGGTCTTGTGACTTTGAATTTGGATAACTCGAGCGTGCAGTACCCTAGTGTTCGAAGTATGTTTGTGCTCGTCCCTTGAGCCATTTCTCACAGAATCATAAGTATGGAGCTCATATAGTGGCAAATTTTTTTTTGAGACACAAAGTGTTTGATATAGAAAAAAACTTCTTTAAATAATTTATACATACGTACATGCTTTGCCATCGGGGCTCGACTAATCTATATAGACACAGTTCATTCGACCGTTTGGCCTATTATAAGATTTCCCTATCGAGACCCTTTGACATGGGGTATTTTCTTCGAAATATAAACCCTGAGGGTGATGCCCCCCAGTATTCGAGGTTGATTAAAAAGAAGTCTTGGATACTATTGAATTTTCCTCCGGTAGCACATCATTTTTGCCTCGTTAAAAACCTCGCCGGAAAAACCCATTCGGGATAAAAATCGATCTGAGGGAAAAAGAGTGCAACGCGTGCTTTAAAAACTAAGATCTTTGTGTTGAAGAGTTTTCTTGAAGCCTCGATCGAACACTTGCACTAAGTTAGTATCAAATACAAATGAAAAAGGAAGAAAGACATACCTCAGCAATAACATCGTTTGAGTAGCGATACATTCCAATCCATCATGCTAAGTTTGTAAGATCCCTTTATGGTGAAATCGATGACTCGATATGGTCATTCCCAATTCAAGCCTAGTTTACTTATGTTTGGGTCTCGTGCATTGAGGGTGACTTTCCTTAGAAATAAGTCCCTAATTGCGAAATGGCAAAGATTGGCTCTTCTATTGTAATATCTCTCGATTCTTTACTTCTATGTAGCCATTCGAAAAAGTGCAGCTTCTGGTTTTTCATCTAATAGTTCGAGGCTAGTGTTCATGGCCTTGTGATTTTATTCCCCCGTTGCATGTCGAAATCTAGAGTTCCCTGTCTGGAATTAAGGCCTTGGAGCCATATACTAAGGAGAACAGGGTTACCCCCGTTCTGGACTTCGATGTCATTCGATATGCCCAAAGAACTTCGGGTAGACGCGTCGTTCAACCTTTTCTTTAAGTTTTCAATGATAGTCTTGTTCGTCGATTCGGCCTGTCCATTTCCACTTGGTTGATACAACGTCAATAATATCCTTTTTATTTTATGTTCCTCGAGAAACTATGTTACCTTGCTGCCGATGAATGTCTTTCCGTTGTCACATACGATTTCAGTAGGTATCCCGAATCGACACACGATTTGGTCCTAGATGAAATCTATAACTTCTTTTTCTCTGACCTTCTCGAAGGCATGTGCTTCCACCCATTTATAAAAGTAGTCAGTCATAAATAAAATGAATTTAGCTTTACGTGGGGCCGTTGGCAGAGGGCCGGTGATATCTATCCCCTATTTCATGAATGGCCATGGGGAAAGGACTGAATGAAATTGTTCTCCGAGCTGATGGATCGTCAGTGCAAACCTTTGACATTTATCACATTTTCGAGCAAACTCCTTAATGTTTTTTCCATGTTATCCTAGTAGTACCCTGCTCTAATGATTTTGTGAATCAAAGATCCGGCACCGGAATGGTTCCCACAAGTGCCTTCATGGATCTCTTGTAAAACATAATCGGTGTCCCTTGTCCCTAAACATACTACTAATGGTCCATCAAATGTCCTTCTATACAATGTTCCATCTTCATCCAATGTAAATCGGGCAGCTATGGTTCGTAAGTCCGTCGACTCTTTAGGGTCCGATGGGAGATTTTTGTTATTTAGATATTCGATATATTTATTCCTCTAATCCCAGGTTAAGCTTGTAGAGTTTATCTCGTCATGACCCTCCTCTATTAAATATCTCAATAATTGGACAACAATCCCCGGGATAATATCGTCTTCCTCGACTGATGATCCCAAATTTGCAAGTGCATCAGCCTCATTGTTTTGTTCTCGAGGTATGTGATCTAGTGTCCACTCCTTGAAGTGGTGCAAAGTTACCTGTAGCTTGTCCAAATACCTTTGCATTTTATCCTCTCGAACTTCGAAGCTTTTATTTGCTTGGTTTACCACCAATGAAGAGTCACACTTGGGTTCAATGACTTCTGCCCCAAGCTTTTAGCTAGCTCGAGACCTGCAATCATGGCCTCGTATTTGACCTCATTGTCAGTCAACCTAAAAGTTTCGATAGACTACCTAATGGTGCTATTTTTGGGTGGCTTCAAAATGATGCCTAGCCCGGACCCTTTTACATTAGAAACGCGTATGTGAAAAAGGTCCATACCCCGATGATGTGCCCGCTTTTAATAAGATTTTCTTTTCAACTTCGGGTATGAGGGTTGGCATGAAGTCGGCCACAAAGTCTGCTAGAATTTGAGACTTGAGAGCCGTTCAGGATTGATACTCGATATCGTATATCGTACCCATTGAGTTCGACTGCCCATTTGGCCAATCGATTCAAAAGTTCAGGTTTGTGCAAATTATTATGAAGCGGATAAATGGTTAACACACATATGGGGTGGCATTGAAAGTATGGTTTCAGCTTTCTAGAAGCGCTTATCAGTGCAAGTGCTAATTTCTCTAAGTATGGATATCTAGTTTCTGCTTCCCTTAAGGTTTGACTTACATAGTAAACGAGAAATTGCGTAACTTTGTCTTCTCGAACTAGGACACCACTTACCGTGACTTTTAACACTACCAAGTATAAGTAGAGTCTCTCATCTGCCTTCGGGGTGTGGAGCAATGATGGGCTCGATAAATACCATTTTAATTCCTCGAATGCTTGTTGACACTCTGGGGTCCAGGTGAAATCATTTTTTTCTTGAGTAAAGAGAAAAATATGTGGCTTCAATCTAACGACCTCGAGATAAATCGGCCTAAAGCAGCTATCCACCCAGTTAGCCTCTACACGACTTTTACACTGTCCACGATGGCGATTTCTTCGATGGACTTGATTTTATCGGGGTTGATCTCGATCTCCCGATTTGACACCATGAAGCCTAGGAACTTTCCTGAGCCAACCCCGAAAGCAGATTTCCCGGGGTTGAGTTTTACATTATGTTTCTTCAAAACCTCGAACATTTCCTGCAAATGAGTCAAATGGTCCTCTGCGTGCAGGGACTTAACTAGCATGTCATCAATATAAACTTCCATTAACTTACCTATTTGTTCTTCGGACATCTTATTTACTAGGTGTTGGTAAGTAGCTCCTGCATTTTTTAGCCCCAAGGGCATTACATTGTAACAATATGTTCCATACTTGGTGATAAATGAAATCTTCTCCTGGTCTTTTGGGTTCATCTGAATTTGATTGTACCCGTAATAGGCATCGAGAAAGGTAAGGATCTCGTGGCCAGCCGTGGCATCGATCATGCGATCGATGTTAGGCAGTGGAAAAAAGTCTTTAGGGCATGCCTTGTTCAAATCCTTGTAATCTGCACACATTCTAAGTTTGTTCCCTTTTTTAGGGACTACGACTACATTGGCTAAAAATTTGGAGTATTTTACCTCCCGAATGGACCCAATTTTGAAAAGTTTAGTTACCTCGTCCTTTATGAATGCATGTTTTACCTCGGACTGGGACTTCTTTTTTGTTTCACCGGTTGAACCTGGGGTCAAGTCTTAGTTAATGCGTTGTTATCTCCGATGGGTTCCCAGTCATGTCTATATGGGACCAAGTAAAATAATCCATATTATCGATAAAAAGTTGAATAAGCTTTTTCGAAGTTCGGGGATTAACCCCATTCCCAAGTATACCTTTCGCTCTGGCAGGTACTCAATCAATATAACCTGTTCCAGTCCTCGTCCGTTGATTTGGTGGCGTCGGAGTCTTCGGGTACAACAAAGGTTCGAGGGGTCAAAAAATCCTCTTCTTCTTCTATCTCCTGCTTTCTCGATTCGATCGAGGCTGGTGGCTATGATTGCTATTTGGTTTCCTATTTACCTTTGGTGCTCGACTTTTTCGAGATTGATAACGTTGATACTGGTATTATCTCGTCAACTGCAAATATTTCCTTTGCAGCATGCTGCTCCCGTACACTATTTTCACACTATCTGATGTCAGGAATTTTATCATTTGGTAAAGAGTCGAAGGAACTACCCTCATGTTGTGGATCTAAGGCCTCCCGAGTAGGGCATTGTACCTCATGTCACCCTCGATAACGTGTAACTTGGTATCTTGAATAGTTCCGGACACATTCACTAGCAGAGTAATCTCACCTTTAGCTGTTTCACTAGCCATGTTGAAGACATTTAAGACCCGAGCTGCTGACACAATTTGATCTTGTAGGTCGAGTTGCTCCTCACCTCTCGATCGGAATGATATCCACCAAACTACCTGGATCCACTAAAACACGCTTAACTTGAACTTTATTTAATAAGATAGAAATTACAGATCGTCATTTTGTGGTTGAGAAATGCCTTCTGCTTCTACATCGTTGAATGATAAGGAGCCCTCAGGCACATATCTCGGGTCCGCCTCTCACTAGTAATCGATACCTTTGTATGTATGAATACGAGTCCTTGTGGAATATCGACCCCGCCGATGATCATATGAATGACATGTTGTGGTTCTTCCTGTTGGTGTCTCTGTCCCTGAAATACTTCTTGGCCCAATCACTAAAGAACTCTTGAAGGTGGCCCTCGTTGAATAGACGGGCTACCTCCTCCCTTAATTGCTGGTAATCCTCGATCTTTTGACGTGTCATGTACTTGCACATCAAATTTGGTTTCTTTGGGAAAGATCGGTTCGTATGGTTCTGGGCCACCTAGTATCTTTGTTCCTTCTGATTGACGAGACAATGCCTGATGCATCGATGCTAAAGTTATACTCCGATAATCGAGTTGCCTCTATGGGATCAACGTGCTTATCAAAACCACTCTTGCTCATAAGTCCTCGAGGATTTTGTCCTAGATCGTTTCTTCAATCGTTCTGAGAAAGATTGCACCCCAAGCTATTATTTCTTTGATCTACGATATAGGGTTGATATTGTTCTCTATTCAACCTTGTCTTCTTATCGATGTCCCTCGGTGCCTTAACTGCCAAACTGTTTGGATGTACGAAACTGGAGGGGGGCCTAATTAGTCGCCCTCAACCCTGATCTTCGATTTATATCGATTGTGCACATCTGCCCAAATTACAGCTGGATACTCGACCAAATTTTGCTTCAATTTTTGTGATGCTAGCAAAATCTGCTCGTTCAACCCCTTGGTGAAAGCTTGAACGGGCCCAATCATCTGTGATCGGTGGTAACTCCATGCATTCCATTTGAAATCGGTATACGAACTCCCTCAGCATTTTGTTATCCCTTTGTCTTATCTTGAAAGTGTCTGATTTTCTTGTTGTGACTTTTATGGACCCGGTGTGTGCCTTCACAAAAGAATCCACTAACATGGAAAATGAGTCAATGGAATGCAGCGACAAGTTGTTATACCAAATCATTGCTCCTTTTGATAGAGTTTCTCTAAACCTTTTCAACAAAACAGACTCGGTCTCATCGTCTTCTAAGTCGTTTTCCTTTATCCCGCATGTGTACGGAGGAATATGTTCATTAGGATCGGCTGTCCCATTGTAATTCAATATATCCGGCACACAGAACTTCTGCACAAACTATTTTGAATCCAAACCCTTTAAGTTCGGGGCTTCCCCCGGTATCTGATCAACTCGGGAGTTGTATGCTTCCAATTTTTTATCATTATCTTCGATTTTCTTTTCTCCCGACTCGATTCTTTTGGTGATCTCCTCGAGCAATTTAATAATTGTAGGATCAGTCCCCGATCCGTTACCGTTCATCCTTTTCGGCACTAGCTCGGTACGACGAGTGATTTCTGGCTCAACCACAGTCAGAGTTCTATGTTGACTCTGAAGTTGAGCAATAGCGGCCTATTGAGCCTGTAGAATATCGAATGTTACTTGGAGACTAACTCCCCCGTCTCCTACACCAGGGGCGGATCTAGAGGTTACAATACGGGTTCTCGGGAACCCAGTAAATTTTGCGTAGACCTTGTATTTATATTAAGAAATTCACTAAATATTTGTAAATATCTAACTGTGAACCCGGTTATTATTGCATATTAATCTAAAATTACGGTAGGAACCCATAAACCTCAAATTCTGGATCCGTCTCTGTCCTACACCCTGTGTTCCTTGGCCACCAAATCGGCCTTCCCTGCGCACACTTCTCCGGGGTGTTCAAAGAAATGTGCGAACTAACATCGACCGGATCGGCAATCGACACTTCCCTAGGGTTAATCGGTGGCACCCCGGCTCCTGGAGCAATTACATTATTGTTTTTCCCATGAAATTCAAGACCATCATCGCCATATACGGGTGCATTTTGTGAGTTTGACATGTTTTAACCTGAGAACAAAAATTCTTGACAAGAACAAATGTAAACATAATGTGTGTTATCAGAATCAATACTGAAATAATCATTATTATCCTTAGCCACACGGTGGGCGCCAAACTGTTTACCCTAAAATTCAAGTTACAATTAAACTTACATAGTGGTTTTAAAGATATATGATTTAGTCCAATACCAATTGATAAACAAGGAATTAAATATATAAATTGAAGAATAAAGTAAGTCAAACCAGTGTGCAAGCCAAGTCTCGTTCTCGAGCTAAGACAGTCTCGAGGTGGGTTAGTAAGAACAGTAAATTATAAGGCAACTCTGATGAACAGTAAGCAAGAAAGTGATGAATGCATATTCTCTTGTCAATGAATCATCCGTTACAAATAAATGGACTTCCCTTTATATAATAGAAGAATCCTAAATAAGGTACACTTCTAATTATAGTATGGAATCTTATTGGACACCTGTCTAACCACTAAGGACAAACTAATTCCGTAATTTACGCCGTGATCTTTGGGCCAATGCAAGAATCTCGCTCTTTCTGTTACTAAACCATAACGATATTATCTCGAGGTTGGTCGTACTCGGCATTGGTTTTCATTGAGCACTTCGATCCTCAAGTTCTATACTCTGTCATCGGGCTCGAGCCAGGTCCATTTTGAGCTTATTCTCGAAGAAACTCCTCAAGCCTACAAAATCGGACATACCTGATTTCGACCGTATACATAGTGCAATCCCACTAATGGGATCTAAAAAGGATAGTGTGTACGCAGACCTTACCCCTGCCTTATGAAGGTAGAGAGATTGTTTCCAAAAGACCCTCGACTCCTTAAACAATATTATAGGGATATACTTGAAAAATATTTAACGATAAACTTAATTATATTGTATATTAATTTAAGAATATTATAAAAGTTCATAAAATTCAAAATTTGCTACTACAGGTACATGAAATTTTACATGAAAGTTAGTGGTTGTGAATTATGTGAAGCACATGCCTTAACCTTGAAGACCGGGAAATGCGAACTTTTGGATACTGCGCACCTATCTTAGATTAACAGCTGCGACCAAATTCTAGCATTGTTCGTTCGGACAAATTTTATTTTATATCTCATGCAACTGATATTAATTGTATGAGACTATCTTTTTATTTCAAAAATTTGTAAACTCGAATTTTTGTGAATCCAGAAGTATAAGAGTGGGATCCATAAATTTATGAGATAAAAAGGAGTATCAATTGTACAGACACAGAATAAAACTTCTCTTTCCTCCCAATTCTTTGCGTATGTCCTCTGTTACGTCGGCGCTGCCCAGCCACCCCTGCCTTCCTCTCCACGTGCCTTTTCTATACTACTAGCAAAAACTAGTTTGCTCTTGGCGCTTTTTCAAACTCTTATTATTACTACTTTTTTGGCAAAACTTACTCCGTAGTTAATGTAAATCTTTAGGAAATTTTTATCTAAGCTATATTATAGTAAAAATTTATTTATAATATTTATTTAAGTTCCTTATTAATTGCTTTATATAATTATATTTACATATTATATACAAAGCTATTAAAAAAAATAATTCAAGTTCCCTTAATTTTAGCTTGTCAGTTACAACTCATTTCTAATAACTCCCCCTACATTTAAGATTATGTTCACTTTTTCTCTCTTTCTTAATAATCACCCAAAATCTCTGTTTTATTTGTATATCTTCCCTCCCCCC
>MU698639.1:11762-62930 GCA_026770625.1 Nicotiana glauca | reverse complement strand
ATAACACGACGCCGACATTCCCCAAGATGGGTGCCTTTGTCTCTCCTCTATCTTCTTCTTTCTGGAGAATAGTGGTTTTGAAGAAGTCCCCCCTTTTTTCTAGGGTTTATTCCTCTAGTATTTATAGTTGTGAGCTCCGTGAGCTAATAGTAAGTAGCTGTGGCTACGCTGAGGTTTCGTCCCCATGGGAGATGGATAGGTCTTGCCTTCACATATCCAACAGAATAAGATTCGAATAATGTTATGGATAAGTGGCCTTACCACTTATTAATTACGGATTAGCTCAAGATGAGATTAACTTCATTAATTATTGTGGGGTCGGATTCTGACCCATACAGTTAGTCCCTCCACTTATCGAGGTCGTGCTTCGGCCGAGCTCGATGAGTGGACTTCATTGATTGTGATCTGAAAAACCCGAATAAGGGGGTCGGTTGTTGCTTTGGTCGAGACCGAATTCTTTTTGGCAATAGCCCGAACCTTGTGGAATGTCGGCGTCGTGTTATCAAATTACCAAGTCTTCGTATAATCAAAATGGAATGCCTCTTCTCGGCGAAGATATATGACGTTTTAACACAATTCGATTGAGACCAAACTTCGTTACGTTCTGGTCCTCGCATCTGTTTAGGATCATAGTCGTTGACGACGGGGGACAAGCCGTATGCGATACGGCAGTGGGGAATAAGTATGCGTTGGGTAGGTATTTGTCACATCCAGAATTTTGAAAGCGTACGGCATATTCTTTCAGCGTTCGCAGGCCGTTGCGATTATTCCGACGGCGAGACGTTGGCGGATGGCTGAGAAGTCACTTCATGGAGCTTGTCATAATGACGTATGCTTCGGCAGAACCGAGCCGTTTTACGGTTGGTCATGCAATTAATGAGGGCTATTGGGTTTCGCGAAAGCTGCCATTTACATTGCCTATAAAGGTGGGTTGAGGCATTCATTTTTCATATCTTCATTGTTCATATGAGAGTGATTCTGAAGAAACTTTTTCATTCTGCTAATTCATCTTCTCCTTTCTTTCCTTGACTGTGATAACCTTTGTCTTGCACACCGAATTCTATCCCTTTCTCTTTAGTAGATCAACAATGGTAGGCAGTTCTTCCCATAATGCTCTTCCGATGGATTTTTCGGTCAATTCTCCGGTAGTTGAAGGGCCACCTCCGGCAATGGGAGGTGCAGAATAGATAGATACCGGAGAAGTTCCGTCGGTTGACGAGGTAGGTCCTCTGCCCGGAGGTCCGGTGATCGATTTCACCATCGACGGTGGAGAGGACCCAGTGGATGAAGCCCCGTTAATGGGGGAAATTGGGGTGGCTCGATTACGGGAACAGGGGGTCATCCCCACCTATGCAGACATCGTTCTCCCTAGAAGTGAGGAGAGGGTCCACACCGACCGCAGGGATACTGCATCTTTTATGCCTATCCCTTCAAGTTGGGGTTTAAGATTCCGCTCCCAATGCTGGTGGTGGATTTCTGTCATTATTACGGGGTGTGCCCGGGTTAGCTCACTCCTTCCCTCTACAAATTATTGGCGATGTTTATCAAGTATGGGGAATTGGCCGATAGAGTGGTCTCGCTGCAGCACGTGCTCAGCCTCTACGCCCCCAGAGAGTCCGTGGCACCATGATTTTGGAGTGCCCTCATGGGTCGAGGGGCCTGACCGCGACACTAGAAGATGAGGTCGACCCCCGTCCTTTTGAGCATTTCTTTTACATCAGGACCGAGCATTTAGTGGCGTGTCCCACTGGGTTCCCAGAGGCTTGGAACCATGCATGTAAGTTTCTTTTTCGTCGTATTCTTATTTTATTATTTTTCTTATGTCTCGCATTCGTGAGTGCTAACTCATGTCAATTTTGTAGCTGAAAAGTCGTCGCCGGCTCCGTTAGCTGGGATACACAGGTGGGTTGAGGTCGTGCTTCCTCATATCATGGGGCACACACGTGGGTGTCTTTATTTACCAACTTCGCTTTTCTGTGACAGGGAGCGCACGTCGTGGCAGGGCTCCTCAGTTGGCCTGCCGGCGACTGGGTGCAGTTGTCCGGCTTATTGCAGCACCAGTACCGCACCGCGTACCGAGGGCGGCGGCAGTTAAATCTTCGGTGGCTCTTTCCCCGCCACGGGCCGCACTTCGGGATGAGGGTACGTCGGGGGTTGTGCGCCCTAAAGTGGAACTGCCCTCAGACGGGGAGGAGGAGGAGAGGCCGTTGATTAGACGCCGGGTCGTGTTCACGCCGGTTTCTCCTATGGTAATTAACTTGGATTCCCCTCCAGCGGATGCGGAAGAGAGTGCGGCCGCGGTGCCCGCCCTTGAGAGCGACCAAATAGTGGGGGATGCCCCGGCTGGCTTAGGCCATGATGATACCGTCGCTTCGACGACTCAGTTAGTGACTCCCGTCGCTGAGATGAGGGGTAGTTCCTCAGCGGCTGCTGAGGTTGGTGAGCCAAGCATTCCGTTGGCAGTTATTGCGGGTGACTCTGCCTTGCCAGCGGTGGGAGGAGGAAGAGACGCATCCGGAGAAAAGTATGAGTCTGAATCTGATTTGGACCCCGAGGACGTCTGCATGTTCCGGGAAGGCTTTACAAATTTGGCTGTGCGCGTAGAGGGAAGGTCTCGCCTCATCGAGGTCCCCATAGATTTAAACTTATTGCTCCAAGGCTCGAGTATGGTGCCACAGTTTGGGCTGCTATGCTCAGAAGCCGAGAATGCGTCGCTGAGGGACGTCATAAATATCGGGCTGATGAATGAGGTGGCCGTAATGGGCTTGAGGATATGTACTCTGACATTGGTTTGCTTCTTCTATTGCCTTAGTTTCTTTTTATCCTAATTGTGGCTTTTGCTTTGCAGTCTTATTTGCTGGAGGTGGAGGGCATTCGTCGAGCTAACGCCTGCTCGGTGATATTTTTGCGGGTGTTGGAGAAATATCGCCGCTACCGGTATCGGTGCCGGGAGATGCGCATGCACTTGAGAAATGATCCCCGTAGCCGGGCCCTGGTCGAGGAATGGGCGAGGCGGGGGCTTCAAATGCAGCAAGCACTTGGCAGAATAAGTGCCCTTGAGAAGCAGCTCCGTCGGAAGGACGGGGAGCTCGAGGCGGGGAAGAGGATCGCGGCCGAGTTTGAAAGCTAGGGTTTGGCTAAGGTGGCGGAGGGCGCAGCGGCATGGAGCGGGAAAGTAGCTATATTGGAGGGCGAGGTCGCAGCCTTGAAGCGTCAGGTGAGTGATGCCTCGTCTAGGGCTGAGGCGTTGAAGGAGGCTATCTGCGCGCACGAGTCCAAGCTGGTACTGGTGAGGGCTATTGCGGCTTTTAGGAAGGCAAACCTCGAGGAGCGGATAGGTGCTTTCGAGCAGAATGCCCAAGTTATGGCGGACCAGGTTACGGCCTTGGAGGAAGAGAATCAACGCCTACGGGACCAGGCCGCATCTTCCAGCTAGGCTCGTGAACTTATGGTTTTTGCTGAGGCCCAACGTGATGTATATAAGAATTTGTGGGAGGCCGGCATCATGGCCGAAGCTGCTTTCGAGGGGGCGCGCCAAAAGGTTCGTGATGCCCATATTTACTGTGGTTTTGATGTGGCGGCACTAGAGGCTGACGATGGCGCAGATGGGGATGCGGATAGCGCCGAATAAAAAGAAACATTTTTTTTGTCTTGTTTGCCGCTTGGAGTTTACTTTCTTTTTTTGTTTTTCTTCCCCCCCCCTCTTTTTTTTTTACCGGCCTTGGCCGGGTGTAAGTGGGGATGGCCCGCAATTAACCTTGTAAATAAATGAAATATTCTTTCCGTTATTTGCCTTGTACTTATTTTGTACTTCGCTCTTTTTTCCTTTGGATTTTTCTTTGCATGCGTTCGTGGGAGCGATTTGCCTTTGAGTTTGTCTTTGGTAGGTGTGTTGATTTTTTGTTGATGCCTTTTCTTCTTCGACTCGGGATTAATGAGTCGGAACCGTCGCTTGGCGACAGCGGTGCTTAGCCTTAGTCCCAGTTCGGGCGCAGTCGAACTACTAGCCGTGATGGTAAAAACATGACCTTGTGGTTCGACCGGGGCCGAACTTTTTGTGCCCCTAATCTTAATTCGAGTTGGATGTACTTACTTGAATGGTGAGGGTGCCTGACCCGCATCTTGATTCGTTGGTGGTTGAGTTTTGCTGATTTCTATGGTGAAGGTGCTTGGTCCGAGTCCTGGTTCATCCGTAGTTGCACTTGTTGGCGAAGGCGCATAGCCTGAGTCTTGGTTCAACCGTAGTTGAACTTTCTGGCGAAGGCGCATAGCCTGAGTCCCAGTTCAACTGTTGTTGAACTTTGTCAATTTTGACGGCGAAGGCGCATAGCCTGAGTCCCAGTTCAACTGTTGTTGAACTTTGTCAATTTTGACGGCGAAGGCGCATAGCCTGAGTCTCGGTTCAACCATAGTTCAACTTATTGGCGAAGGCACATAGCCTGAGTCTTGGTTCAACCATAGTTGAACTTGCTGGCGAAGGCGCATAGCCTGAGTCCCAGTTCAACTGTTGTTGAACTTTGTCAATTTTGACGGCGAAGGTGCATAGCTTGAGTCTTGGTTCAACCGTAGTTGAACTTGTTGGCGAAGGCGTATAGCCTGAGTCCTAGTTCAACTGTTGTTGAACTTTGTCAATTTTGACGGTGAACGCGCATAGCCTGAGTCTTGGTTCAACCTTAGTTGAACTTGCTGGCGAAGGCGTATAGCCTGAGTCCTAGTTCAACTGTTGTTGAACTTTGTCAATTTTGACGGTGAAGGCGCATAGCCCGAGTCTCGGTTAAACCGTAGTTAAACTTGTTGGCAAAGGCGCATAGCCTGAATCTTGGTTCAACCATAGTTGAACTTGCTGGCGAAGGCGCATAGCCTGAGTCCCAGTTCAACTGTTGTTAAACTTTGTCAATTTTGACAGCGAAGGCGCATAACCTGAGTCTTGGTTCAACCGTAGTTGAACTTGCTGGCGAAGGCGCATAGCCTGAGTCCCAGTTCAACTGTTGTTGAACTTTGTCAATTTTGACGGCGAAGGCACATAGCCCGAGTCTCAGTTCAATCATAGTTGAACTTGTTGGCGAAGGCGCATAGCCTGAGTCTTGGTTCAATCGTAGTCGAACTTGTTGGCGAAGGCGCATAGCCTGAGTCCCAGTTCAACTGTTGTTGAACTTTGTCAATTTTGACGGCGAAGGCGCATAGCCCGAGTCTCGGTTCAACCGTAGTTGAACATGTTGGCGAAGGTGCATAGCCTGAGTCTTGGTTCAACCATAGTTGAACTTGTTGGTGAAGGCGCATAGCCTGAGTCTCAGTTCAACTATTGTTGGACTTTGTCAATTTTGACGGCGAAGGAGCATAGCCTGAGTCTTGGTTCAACCGTAGTTGAACTTGCTGGCAAAGGAGCATAGCCTGAGTCCTAGTTCAACTATTGTTGAACTTTGTCGGTTTCTGGGCGGATCCTGTATCTGGGATGCGGGAGATGCGGAAGATCTCAAAGGGGGGCTTTTTCTTGTTCGCACTGTCGGAGATCGGTGATGGAGAGAGCTTGGATTTTGATTTGAGATCTTCGAGTTCTCCTTGTCAGAGGTTCCATTTTGGGCTTGTTCGAGCGAGGTTGTTCTTCTTTTTTGGTGTTTCTTTCCTTTTGGTCTAGGGAAGAACTATGCAATTTCGCTAGGAAATCCCCACAGACGGCGCCAAATTGTTTTCTCAAAAGTTATCGTACACTTTATGAATACAAAACAATATATATGAGTATAATAATCCATGAACCAATTGAAAGAAATGATAATAAATACTCGAGATTAGGAGAAGAAGCATTAACAACTTTTATTGATAATGTTGGTTTGGTCTGCCTTTCCATGAAGAGGTTCAGAGCCTTACAATGGAGTTTTATCTTCTCCCCAAGATGAGTGCCTTTATCTCTCCTCTATCTTCTTCTTTCTGGAGAATAGTGGTTTTGAAGAAGCCCCCCCCCCCTTTTTTCTAGGGTTTATTCCTCTAGTATTTATAGTTGTGAGCTCCGTGAACTAATAGTAAGTGGCCGTGGCTACGCTGAGGTTTCGCCCCCATGAGGAGATGGATAGGCCTTGCCTTCACGTATCCAACCGAATAAGAGTCGAATAATGTTATGGATTAGCTCAAGATGAGATTAACTTCGTTAATTATCGTGGGGTCAGATTCTGACCCATACAGTATAACTAGCTTCCCATGTGAATGACTTGGATCATAGTGAACCAGCACTTAGCTTCCCATGTGAATGACTTGGAATGCAGGGTCATGTTTTCTTGAATCCAAACTGGTCTTCCCCCTGGGCATATGGCCTCAATCAGAGTGCCCTCATCGACCCCTAGAGAATTATGGTAATAATCATTGTCGCCAGTGAATGGAGGCAGCTGCAGGACCTGGCGAATTTTCTGGACTGAGGCATCTACTACTTGGCCCCGCACAACCACAGACCGACACATATGTTCGGGGCAGTTCGCGTAGAAATCCCGGACTATCATTGGGTTTGCCGTGTCAGGTTCATCGAACAAGTACTCCATCCCTCTCCAACGGATTTCCTCGTACATTTCCGGCGTTTCAATACGGAGGGCGACCCTGTCAATACCAATCTCCGGGACAAATCTTTTAGTGGCTTTTACATGAAACCTGTCCTGGGCCTCCTCGGACGTGAACCGGGTGGCATCATAAGTCGGGGCGTTGGAAGTGCTTTCTGAGTTTCTTTGCTTTTTTCGGGCCATCGTACCTGCAATCAGTTCATCATCACAATCAGGGCCAGCCAAACATGTGCCAGTCGGATGGATACTCAGACTTCTCCACCCGCTGGCACCAAACAATTACCCAAAGTGGAAAACATCCACTATTGTCCTCTCACCACTCATCAACGATACAATTTCGCCCTATAAAACCCCACCACAAGCTTTCATCAATACATACAGTTAAATGCTACCACCACCCACCCCACGCACATAAATTATCAATTAGAAATACACCCTACACCTATACAAATCAACCCCAAACACCAACTGCAACACCACTTGGAGTCTAAAACCCCATTGTAACCAAAATCAAGAATTATCTACAATAATCATTACATAATGTAAAATACATACAACATAAGGAAAAGTAGAATAACTTACTTGAGTATTACCGCAGAGTCTTGAAAAAGAAAAGAAAAGGAAAAAATTTGGGGGCTTGTGGCTGGGTAGGGTGTGGGGCATTTTGGGGGAAGGGGTAGCGTTTGGATAGAGAAGTGGGTAGGAAGAAGGGGTAATGGGGGTTTTAAGTTATGGGAAGAAGAAGAAAGAAGAGAGAGTAGGTTGTTGGGAAGAAGAAGAAGAAGAAGGGGAAAAAATGGGGGAAAAGAGTTGGGGAAGAAGAAGGAAGGAGAAGAGTGGGGAAGAGGATGGGAGAAGATAGAGAGAATAGAGAGAAGGGAGACTGATGTTTTGGGTTGGGGAGGCTTAGTTTGGGTTAGATTAATTAAAGGGAGAAAAAGAAAAGAAAAAAAATTTAAAAAAAGAAATTCTGCGCTTTCATACTTGGGCCCGTTCTGATCCATCGCGGTCCTGCCGCGGTTATGCTGTGGCCACGGTGGGATAAATTCAGAGAGGGGTCAAAACCGAGGTCCTACCGCGATTGCGCCGCGATCGCGGTGGGATAATATCAGAGAAGGGTAATGACCGCGGTCCTACCGCGGTTACGCCGCGACTGCGGTGAACCCGTTACTGATGACCTATTATTGGGGTTCTGTTCATTGTTTTGCCCCTTAGGCACTAATTTTACCTCTTTTAATGCCTACCTTACCCATGATATGTCTAGGCTCGTGATGCAACATCCTCCGCACTAACCTGCATATATATAACATGTTAGAAATTATACTATCATGGGTTGCCTCCCATGAAGCGCCTGATTTAATATCACGACACGACGGTTGCAATAATGCAATAGGTTGCCTCCCATCCAGCGCCTGATTTAACGTCGCGGCACGACGGTTACAACACGTTTTCAAGCACCCGTCAAGTCAACTAACGTCTTGTGACGTGCAAAGTCACCACCCCAGTAATATTTTATCCTTTGAACATTCACCAAAAAGGTACCTATTGAACTCATATCTCTCAATTCCACAGCTCCATGAGGTTTCACACTTACTACAACAAAAGGGCCTGACCAACGATATTTTAGATTTTCGGGGAAAAGCTTCAACCTCGAATTGAACAAAATAATTTCTTGCCTTGGCTCGAACTCTCGATGTTGAATGTGCTTGTCATGCCACCTCTTAGTCTTCTCTTTAAACAATTTGGCATTCTCATATGCGTGCAATCGAAACTCATCGAGTTGCAGCAACCTCTTCTCTCCAGCTAGGTCCCCATCCATATTCAGCTTTTTAATCGCCCAATAGGCCTTGTGCTCAAGTTCAACGGGCAAGTGACATGCCTTCCCATCAACCAGTTTATATGGAGAAGCACATATGAGAGTTTTGTATGCAGTTCGATATGCCCACAATGCGTCGTCTATCTTCCCGGCCCAATCTTTTCTATTTGCACTTACTGTTTTCTCAAGAATCTGCTATACCTCTCTATTTGACACCTCCACTGCCATCATACACTTTTGAAAAGTTGTAGGTTCATTACAAAGACCAAAAGGCATTCTCTTGAACGCATCGTGCCATAAGGACACATAAAAGTGGTCTTCTCTTGGTCCTCTAAGGCTATAGAAATCTGATTATACCCAGAATAACCATCCAAGAAGCAATAGTACTCCTGGCCAGCTAATCTATCAAGCATTTGATCAATAAAGGGGAGGGGGAAATGGTCCTTCCGGGTGGCATTGTTCAATTTTCTATAGTTAATGCAAATTCTCCATCCGGTGACAGTTCTTGTAGGGATTAAATCATTATTCTCATTAACTATTACAGTCATCCCCCCTTTCGTGGGTACACATTGGACGGGACTTACCCATTTACTGTCTGAGATAGGAAATACAATACCTGCATCAAGCCACTTAATCACTTCTTTTCTTACCACCTCTTTCATGATTGGATTAAGTCATCGTTGTTGCTCTACACTAGGCTTGTGTCCGTCCTCCATGAGGATTTTGTGCATGCAAAAGGCTGGACTAATTCCCTTTATGTCAGACATCGTCCACCCAATTGCTCGCTTGTGCTCACGTATCAATCTCAACAGCTTTTCTTCCTGCAATTTAGACAAGTCAGAGGAAACAATAACACGTAAAGTGTCAGACTCTCCCAAATAAGCATATTGCAGGTGAGATGGTAGAGGTTTAAGCTCCAATTTCGGGGCTTCCTCAATTGATGGTTTTGAAGGAGGTCCCTCTGGCCTGTTCAAAGGGGTGTATCCCCTGCATGTATGCACAAGATGTATCAAGGATGTGCTTCATCTCCTCGACCTCTTCATCATTCCCCAGGCTATCAAACAACATAAGTGTTTTCTCTAGAGAATCGTCTAGATATACACTTGGATAACGAATTTGCTCATCAGCCTCAACAACAGATATCATGGAAAGCTCCTCATAGTGATGGTGAAGTTGGATTGCTTTGTAGAGATTGAAAATTGCTTCCTCGTCATCTACCCTCAAGATCATCTTTCCCTCTCTCATTTTGATAATTGCATCACCAGTAGCCGATAGAGGTCACCCCAATATGATTGGGACCAGTTCATTAGTCTCATAATCGAGGATAATGAAATCATCAGGGAAGATAAATTTCCCAATTTGCAGCAACACATCTTCAATCACCCCCTCAGGGTGTGCTATCGATATGTCAGCCAACTGCAACATCACAGTAGTTGGCCTTGGAGCTCCCAGACCCAATTGCCTGAATAACGACAGGGACATCAAATTTATGTTTGCCCTCAAATCACCCAAAGCACGACCCACATCAATATTACCACTAGGCACAGGAATCGTAAAGCTGTCAGGATCCTTAAGCTTTTGAGCGAGCTTATTTTGGACCCTAGAAGTGCACTCCTCAGTCAGTGGAACTGTCTCAAATTCAGTTAATCTTCTCTTGTAAGCCACAATATCTTTTATGTACTTAGCATACTTTGTAATTTCACGAACCATATCAACAAGTGGAATATCCAATTGTACATGGATCAACATGGAGAGAAATTTGATGAACATGCGATCATCATTCTTTTTCTGCAATCTCTGGGGAAAAGGTGGTGGTGGCCTTGGGGCCTCCACTGGCTCTGGAATTTCAGCAGTCTTCTCTGGCTCGTTTGTCACTTTAGGGATCAACTCCCTCTCAGGTACGGGCTTATCTTTCTTTTCTTTGGCACTTCCTCAAGCTCTCTCCTGTTTCTAAGTGTAACTGCATTCATTTGCGGATTCTTTTCTGTGTCACTGGGGAGAGCGCCTGCAGGTCTAGTGTTTTGATTTGTTGCTAACTGCCCCATCTACCTTTCAAGATTTCTGAAGTCGGTCCTGAGCTGCTGATTGTCAATCAACTACTTCTTTAGTAAATCATTTGTGCTCTTTTCCGTTTGTTGGGGTGGTCTCTGAGGCTGATTGAAACCCCCATGGGGTCTATACTGATTCTGATTCTACTGATTTCCACCCCATGAGAAGTTGGGATGATTCCTCCAATTTGGATTGTAAAAATTCCCGTATTGTGCATGCTGGTTCGGTGGACCCCTATTTTGTTGCCCCACATAATAGATGGATTCTGGATTCGTGGGGCACATATCACTCATATGACTATCACCACACAGTTCGCAACAAATAGTCATTTGTTGTACATGTTGCATTAGCTATGGCTGCTGCATTGTTATCCTAGTCATCTGATTAGCCAGCTTTGCAATTTTGGCTCTCATTGCTGACACCGTCGAGCTCAAGTAACCCAGCTGATTTTTGCTTAACTGCGTTTCGTGAATCACCACCACCTTGCCATTTATTATCATTAGCAGTGAAGGTATTCAGCAAGAGTTGTATTTTACTGTACGGTTTGGCCATGCAGCTACCACCACAAGCTGAATCTAAATTCATCTTTGAAGCATTATCTAGACCATCTACAAAAGTGTGACCCAATACCTCGTCCATCTGGCAATGGTGAGGACAGTCTCTGAGCAACTTCTTGTACCTTTCCCATGCTTGACGAAGTGTCTCGCCAGCTCGTTGTTCGAACCCAAGAATTTGATTCCTCAACATCTTTGTTTTCTTGGTGGGGAAAAACTTGATTAACAATATCCTTGCCAGACCATCCCAAGTGCAGATTGAATTAGCTGGCTCCTTATTCAACCCCTCCTTATCTTCTCCGAGCAAAGAAAAGGGGAAAAGTGTCAGCATAACATAGTCCTTGGAAACGTTCGGATAGTTGTAAGTATTCGTAATTTTCAAAAAATTCTGAATATGCCTCTGCGGGTCTTCATGAGGTAGGCCCACAAATTGCCCTGTGGACTGGATCAGGTGCACCATGTATTGTTTCAGCTCAAAGTGCCCAGTGATATCAGGCTTCACGATAGCCTGAGTCATATTAGCCAGACTGGGCCTTGCGGCTTCAATCACCGCGCGTTACTCATTACCTGCCATCTCAATTGGCTGTGGTTGAACTACGATGTTCAACTCTCTTTCAATTTTGGTTCTGGCGTCCACCTCCCTCCTCAATTTGTGAAGTGTTCGTTCAATTTCGGGATCGAGAGGAAGGAGATTGTTTGCGCTTCTACTTCTTCGCATTCAATAAAAATCCTGTATTAACAAAATCAAAGTGAACTAAAGGTTAAAACTCGAATAAATAAATAATAAAAGCTCAATTAAGTCAAGTATCTAATTTCTAAGTAACCGGCAATGGCGCCAAAAACTTGTTGCGATCAAACACACACGCAAGTGCACGTGGTCGTCAAGTAATAGAGTAATGAGTAGAGTATCGTTCCCACGAAAACTTATGATTAGATGTTGACTGATTCAAACCCAATTGCTTTATCTATCCAAGATGTTTTTCACAAAGTCAATTAACAAACAATAGGAGAAGATATTCCAGGGTTACAGGCTAATTAACAATCGTGTTGTGTTCTTGGCTTAAAACGACTAATTGATTTATCTGGATTGTTGATTGACAGGGTTTATATTACTCATAAAAATCTGTCGAGTTCTTACTCGCCTGTTAAAGCTAACTCAATGCCTATATGTCTATGGAATTAAGATTAACAAGAACGCATTTACAATTTCTGTATTCCAACCAAGCAGGGGAATTGGGTATATGTTTATCCCAATTGTGAATCCGTTCCCCGAGGCCCGGGTTCAAGAACCTGCTCTATTTAATTCTATGTGCAATCTAGAATTTCCACTTTTGAGTTCAACTCTAGATTCGTAGATAGTATTTCACTGTTAGCTACTCAGCAAAATAATTAAAAGCAGAATTAAATAAACAATCCAATTTAGCAAATCAACTTCGTTGAATTAAACGTCAAACAACAAATTTCATGTTTCACCCATGACCCTAGAATAATGGATTTTAGCTACTCATAACAACGTAAAGATAATCTATGAAAATATTCATCATGGAGAATTGCAAGAAAAAGAAGAAATAAAGAACTATAATATTTTTGGGTGATCTGTCACACTTGTGTTTCTTGCCCAAGAACTCTCCAAAACATATTTGCCCTAATATGGCCGAATTTCTACTTTTTATAAGGGTTTTACACCAAGTTTTTCCGACTTGACACTTTAGTTTCTGGCTTTTCCGCGTTCTGCCGCGGTCCCACCGCGGTTACGCCGGGACTGCGGCCAAATAGGCTCTCTGAATCTACAGCTCTACTCTGCCGCGGTCCTACCACGGTTACGGTCCTACCACGGTTATGGTCTGACCGCGGCAGGCCAAGTTCAACACTTCTTTTGACTTTTCACTTGGTGCATTTCTTGGGCCTTGTTTGATTGACCTCCTTTTCTCCGTAATTGATCCCTAACTTGCTCCATCGACTTCTTTCGTTGGATATAGCCTGCAAAGCATAAAAAACACTAATCAGAGCATTTGCTTATCACTTTTTACAACAAAGCTATATAGAAATGTGGTTCCTTTAGGGTCCAATTGTAGTCTAATTCATCTATCATCAACACCCCACACTTAAATCTTTGCTCGTCCTCGAGCAAGTTGAACCACACTTTGAGGTCTATTCGTTAGATGCATTACCCTTTTTATGTCACACCTGCTATTATGAAAGAACAACCTAAGTAGTGCAACAACCACACCTAAGATGAAGACTCTAATTCCATGCCACACTCATGCTTACTCTATGTACTCTAAGAGAAGTGAAGACTTGCTTTTTCTTCCTGACTTAAATGCCCTCACATCACATTTTTTAGAGAAGTTCCACACACATGAAATAAAACAACAAGAAACTGTAGATAGAAATCAGCAAAGAACATTCATATGCCACACAGATACATCATAAGCTTTCCCTTAGTGTAATACTCTACTAATCGAATTGTTCAGTCTAAGATCACTAGGGCTTCATTTGGTTGTAATGTAGGCTATGGGACGGGTAGGATACATTTAGATATGGAAGTGACTACACCTCCCTAAGAACTTTAATACATACATTTTATCAATTAAACCTCATCCTTATGTCACCCCAAAGTTCCACCTTCACATCAGTATAATTACCCCATTCTTATTTAAGCATACTTGCATCAAGAGCCACCACTTATCTAGGTATTATTATATATACATATCTTTTTTTCCTAATCAAATGGCTCTTCCTTTTTTAAAACAGTGCACATTTCTCCTTATTTCATTAGTTCCACTCAAAAGCCATACCGACCACCCCCGCACTTAAAATTTTACAAGGTTTATAACAATTCAAGTGCTTATGAGAGGTGAAAAGGTTAAAATAGATGGATAATCCAAACCATTGGGTAAGGCTTGTAATGTGGTTGCCAAAGAAAAGGATTATAGGCTTAAAAGGGTTAACTATGGTAATATGTACGGGTGGATTAATGATTATATGGGCTACACAAAGAAATTCCTAAATCATCTCTAAGACCAAACAACTATTATTTCGCTTTGTACACACACAAGGCAAGTTCTAGGTATCGCATGCAAGCATAGTATAACTCAATCCAAATTAGTTTGTTAACACATTCAAATGAGTGTTCAAGCAATACATGGTATGCAAAATTAAGGCATAAGATTAAGAGTCTGCACATGAGCCTAGGCGTCGCACCCTCAAGTTCATTTTAAGTATTTGCAGGTATGTACACCACGAGACGCATTCTTGCCCAACCCATCTTAGCCCACAAGAGTCCTAAGGGTCCTAAAATCTACCTAAACCGGTTCAAGAAAAACCCTTGGAAAAGAACTACGGTCAAAATAAAAACCAAGGGTGAATTACTATCATGGGAGGCAACCCACGATAGTAGAATTTCAAACATGTTGTATATATGCAGGTTAGTGTGGATGATGTTGCATCACGAGCCTGGACATATCATGGGTAAGATAGACATTAAAAGAGGTAAAAATAGTGCCTAAGGGGCAAAATAATGAACAGAACCCCAATAATAGGTCGCTAGTAACGGGTCCACCGCGGTCACGGCGTAACCATGATCGTGACCCCTCTCTGAAGTTATCTCACCGTGGTCGCGGAGTAACCGCAGTAGGACCACGGTCGTGACCCCCTTCTGAAGTTATCCCACCGCGGTCACAGCGTAATCGTGGCAGGACCGCGGTGGACCAGAACGGGCCCAGGTATGAAAGCGCAGAACGGGATCTGCCTTTCAAGATTTTTGAAGTTGGTCCTGAGCTGCTGATTATCAATCAACAACTTCTTTAGTAAATCATTTGTGCTCTCTTCCATTTGTTGGGGTGGTCTCTGAGGCTGATTGAAACCCTCTTGGGGTCTATACTGATTCTGATTCTGCTGATTTCCACCCCATGAGAAGTTGAGATGATTCCTCCAATTTGGATTGTAAGAATTCTCGTATTGTGCATGTTGGTTCGGTGGACCCTGTTTTGTTGCCCCACATAATAGATGGATTCTGGATTCGTGGGGCACATATCACTCATATGACTGTCACCACACAGTTCGCAGCAAATAGTCATCTGTTGTACCTGTTGCATTGGCTGTGGCTGCTACATTGTTATCCTAGTCATCTGATTGGCCAGCTTTGCAATTTCGTCTCTCATTGCTGACACCTCGTCGAGCTCAAGTAACCCAACTGATTTTTGCTTAACTGCCTTTCGTGAGTCACCATCACCTTGCCATTTATTATCATTAGCAGTGAAGGTATTCAGCAAAAGTTGGATTTCACTGTACGGTTTGGCCATGCAGCTACCCCCACAAGCTGAATCTAAATTCATCTTTGAAGCATTATCTAGACCATCTACAAAAGTGTGACCCCATACCTCGTCCGTTTGGCAATGGTGAGGACAGTCTCTGAGCAACTTCTTGTACCTTTCCCATGCTTGACGAAGTATCTCGCCAGCTCGATGTTCGAACCCAAGAATTTGACTCCTTAACATCTTTGTTTTCTTGGTGGGGAAAAACTTGATTAACAATTTCCTTGCCAGATCATCCCAAGTGCGGATTGAATTAGCTGGCTCCTTATTCAACCACTCCTTAACTTCCCCGACCAGAGAAAAGAGG
Source organism: Nicotiana glauca (assembly GCA_026770625.1). Lineage (NCBI taxonomy): Eukaryota > Viridiplantae > Streptophyta > Magnoliopsida > Solanales > Solanaceae > Nicotiana > Nicotiana glauca. Next base: position 47,346 of record MU698639.1, on the reverse strand, counting down.
AAAAGTGTCAGCCTGACATAGTCCTTGAAAACGTTCGGATAGCTGTAAGTATCCGTAATTTTCAGAAAATACTGAATATGCCTCTGCGGGTCTTCATGAGGTAGGCCGACAAATTGCCCTATGGAATGGATCAGCTGAACCATGTATTGTTTTAGCTCAAAATGCCCAATGATATCAGGCTTCACGATATCCTGAGTCATATTAGCCAGACTGGGCCTTGCGGCTTCAATCACCGCGCGTTCCTCATTACCTGCCATCTCAATTGGTTGTATTTGAACTACGATGTTCAACTCTCTTTCAATTTTGGTTCTGGCGTCCACCTCCCTCCTCAATCTGTGAAGTGTTCGTTCAAATTCGGGATCGAGAGGAAGGAGATTGTTTGCGCTTCTACTTCTTCGCATTCAATAAAAATCCTGTATTAACAAAATCAAAGTGAACTAAAGGTTAAAACTCGAATAAATAAATAATAAAAGCTCAATTAAGTCAAGTATCTAATTTCTAAGTAACCGGCAACGGCGCCAAAAACTTGTTGCGATCAAACACACACGCAAGTGCACGTGGTCGTCAAGTAATAGAGTAATAAGTAGAGTATCGTTCCCACGAAAACTTATTATTAGATGTTGACTAATTCAAACCCAATTACTTTATCTATCCAAGATGTTTTTCACAAAATCAAGCTGTAATTGTTGTACTACCTAACTATCAAGAAATAATCTAACTCGAGCAATTAATAAAATGAATAGCAAGTTCAATTAACAAATAATAGGAGAAAATATTCCAGGGTTACAGGCTAATTAACAATCGTGTTGTGTTCTTGGCTTAAAACGACTAATTGATTTATCTGGATTGTTGATTGACAGGGTTTATATTACTCATAAGAATCTGTCGAGTTTTTACTCGTCTGTTCAAGCTAACTCAATGCCTATATGTCTATGGAAATAAGATTAACAAGAACGCATTTATAATTCCTGTATTCCAACCAAGCAGGGAAATTGGGTATATGTCTATCCTAATTGCGAATCCGTTCCCTGAGGTCTGGTTTCAAGGACCTGCTCTATTTAATTTTATATGCAATCTAGAATTCCCACTTTCGAGTTCAACTCTAGATTCGTAGATAGTATTGCACTGTTAGCTACTCAACAAAATAATTAAAAGCAGAATTAAATAAACAATCCAATTTAACAAACCAACTTCGTTGAATTAAACGTCAAACAAAAACTTTCATATTTCACCCATGACCCCAGAATAATGGGTTTTAGCTACTCATAACAACGTAAAGATAATCTATGAAAATATTCATCATGGAGAATTGCAAGAAAAAGAAGAAATAAAGAACTATGATATTTTTGGGTGATCTCGTACACTTGTGTTTCTTGCCCAAGAACTCTCCAATATAAATATGCCATAATATGGCCGAATTTCTACTTTTTATAAGGGTTTTACATCAATTTTTTCGACTTGACACTTTAGTCCCTGGCATTTTCGCGTTCTTCCGTGGTCCCACCTCGGTTACGGCGGGGCCACGGCCAAATAGGCTCTCTGAATCTGCAGCTCTACTCTACCGCGGTCCTACCACGGTTACGGTGTTACCGCGGCAGGCCAAGTTTAGCACTTCTTTTGACTTTTCACTTGGTGCATTTCTTGGGCCTTGTTTGATTGACCTCCTTTTCTCCGTAATTGATCCCAAACTTGCTCCATCGACTTCTTTCGTTGGATATAGCCTGCAAAGCATGAAAAACACTAATCAGAGCATTTGGTTATCACTTTTTACAACAAAGCTATACAGAAATGTGATTCCTTTATGGTCCAATTATAATCTAATTCACCTATTATCAGCCTCCAGTGGAACAACAGATGAAGAACCTTTACAATAGTAATTCGGAATAAGTCAAAATTTCGCATGATATATTGATCCCTTCCTGCTTCTACCTACCAACTAGCAATTCTATTTCCTATTTCATCAAAAAAAAAAAGAGAAGAATCCATACAGTGCCAACCATGGATAGCAATTTGAGCCCAAATCATTGGATCCGCCCAAACCCGTCTAAGGTTGGGTTGTTCATTGACCCATCCAAACTCAGCTCATCTTGCCTAACTCCTTTCAGCTCATCTAAAGTTGGACTGAGCCCAAATTGAATCATGAGTAACTTTGATAAAATATCTTTAATTTTTTTTTGTTTGATATATTATATATGACCGTAACAAAAGAAAAAAGTCTTATTTGATAATTAAACAATAGATAAGAAAATAATATACAGTAATTAAAGCTTGGTAAGTATTAGGCGAGTTAGGCTTTGACTCAAATTTTAGCTCAACTTAACCCAGTCCAGCCCAAGTTACTTTTGTGCAGGTCAAATGACCTGCCGATTTTATTGAGTCAACCCATTTTGAATTGTTCAAAATCCGCCTGGCCCGCTCACATCTCTGGTGCCGACTGTTATTGAAATGTTCTAAGATTTCATTCTTGAGCAATTATAGGCAAAATATATTCTTACCCATCGATCTTGTCCCCAAATCCTTCTTGCACACCTCTTAAATACAGGAATAATATTGCACACCAAAACTTTTAAAGGTGTGTCAATTACACACCACTTTGGTGTTTGACCACATCTGCTCAAAGATTGCTCTTACACGCGCCGATCAGCATAACTATAGATTCAATTCTTTGCCGATTTTTAACAATATCCATCACAAATCCTTATACAAATTTCAAATTCAAGCTCAAACCCAAAGCTTCAAACTTGTTAATGGTATTTTTTGAATTTTATCAAAAGTACGACAATAATCACAAATTCAAACTAATTTTTTAGTCCATGGAACACCAAAACCCGATTAAATTTTCAAGCTTTTTCAAAAAGTTAATATTCTACTTTTTTTCTTTTCTTCTTAGTCATGGGGTTGGGGAGACGAAATATGAAGTGGTAGATAAAACTAGGATGGGGATTGGGGATGAAGATGAACCCGGGGGAAGAGAAAACGCTGGATTTTGGGGTTGGGGTAGAAGACATGGGTTATATTTTTTTTTTTTAATTTTAAGGAAATAGTTAAAAAATGGAAGAATTAAAAAAAAACTTAATTTCAGGTAAATTTTTTATTTTTCACGTGCCTCTTTTATGTGTAATATACGCGTGTGACACATGACAAAAAAAATTGTATAATTGACACACTTTAAAAAATTTTGATGTGTAATATTATTCTCGTATTTAACAAGCGTATAAGAGAAATTTGAGTACAAAGTCGATGGACAAAGTATACGTTTTGCCTCAATTATACTAATATCTTAGTAGTAGGTAACTGAAAACGACATAGCTCATGGTTGTGGGGTATGTTGATTAGGACGTTTTAGCTGGAACCAATACTTTCCTTCCAACACCTACGATTATCCCTCCACCCCAATCACATTTTCAACAATTAAAATATTAGAAGACCTGGCGCAACAGCATTATAAAATTAACTTTCATTTCTTCATCTGAATACATCTTGGCTTAAAATGATATAGTTCGCCAAATGTGTCCCCGGTGATCCACATAATTTGGGGTCACGCACCAAAGAATACATCGATTAAGCAGAGTTCAAGTGGAAGAGAATTATGCAGAGCCATTACACTTTGGACCATACCTCTCAACCCTCTCATCAATCCAAGCTCTCATATCAGCTAAAACAAGATTGGCTGCATCATCAGGCTCCCCTTGAATCAAAGAATGATACATTCCATCGTAAAGCTTGAGGGATTTGTCCTCGCTGCTTGCCTTTTCATATAACAACTTCGAGCCTGTAGGGCATGTAACGCCATCAGATGTCCCATGCACTGTCAAAAATGGTGCAGTGACCTTGTGGAAATTGTTCTGGACGTATTCACACTGCCTGGCAATCTCCCTCATAGTTCCCACTCTTGGCTTCCCAGTATACCTCCGAGGATTGCTTGCGATTATTTTCAGTTTCTCAGTGTCTCTTATGGCCTTGCCCACCATTTTGTTGTCTGGCATTGCTGCCCACGTATCGGCGAATCCAAATAGAAGTCCATACATGAATAAGTGTACCTACATGTTCAAAAGTAAAGCTCTCATGATTGATACTCCCTCCTTCAAAAGTTATAGTCCCCTTCATTTCCGAAGAGTTAAATGAAGAAACTTTAGTCATGATTTTCGAATATCACATGTTATCATTTAACATAAGAACTTTCTAAAATCCAAATTCTATTCTCAAAATATATAATTCAAGGATGACAAATTGATCAAAGTGACCAAAGCTCCTCGGAGGGCTATGTAGCACAGTAGCAGTCCATTCACATGACAGTGGTAGGTAGGGGTATACATAGGTCGGGTTGGTTCGGATTTTATAATTACCAAATCAAACCAATTGTGTCGGATTATTAAATCTAAAGACCAAACCAAACCAATAAACTCGGATTTTTCACTCACGGATTTTCTCGGATTTTCGGGTTATTCGGATTTTTTTGGGTAAAATCTTCGTAGAACAAAACATATAAAATTGTGCTTAAAATATTTCTTTAATCCCATTAAGATACAACTATATAAAGTATTTTCCCAAAAAATAATACAAAATATGAAATGTGTCATGGCAGTATCCTAAAATATTCAATAATAAAGACAATAAAATTATGTAATATAAATATTGCTAATTTAAAAGTCATAATAAAAATAAACATAATCTAAAAGTAGCAAGTCATGATAAAATAAGTAGACTAATAAGGGAGTATTAGTTAAATGACTAAACGCTAAAGAAAAAATAAAAATAGGTTATGCATTTTTATCTAAATTATTGCAAAATAAAAAATTGATCTTCAATAAATTCTCGTTCGTAGTATTGAATTGAATTGTTAGCATTAGTATTGATTTGATTTTGGTTTGGGCTTTTGTTAGCATTACTTAATTTACTAATGTTAATGGCTATAAAACTTATAAAAACATTCAAAAGTTTTGAGTACAACCTTGAAATAATACCTTAAAAGATAAAATTATGAATATTTTTACGAAATATTCATAAATTACATCACAATAAGTATATTCATATATAAAATTTCTATATATTTAATGTCGGGTTGGTTTAGTTTCGGTTTGACTTTCTTTAGTTAAAACCAAATCAAACCATTATGGTCAGGTTTTTTTTTTTCCAACACCAAACCAAATCAAACCAAACCATAGTCGGATTTTTTTTTCTTGGTTTGACTCGGATTATCGGGTTGGTGCGGTTTGTCTGTTTACTTTGTACACCGCTAGTGGTAGGTACGCACAGTGTCGGAGCCACCTTATAGGAAAGGGTGCCAAATGACACCCCTTTGCGGAAAAAATACACGGTGTAGGTAGGTAAAAAAAAAATTATATGTATTGACTCTTCTTAATTTCCTGGTATGTTTGTTTTTATATATTTTGGCACCCCCTTGACGAAAATTTTGGATCCGACACTGGGTACGCGCCAAGAAAAGAGAGAAATGAGAACTCAAAAGAGGATCAAGTCGTCTAATCTGAAACATTTTGCGAGAAATATCCTAACAAGGGCAGGCCCAGGAATGCATGTGGATATTGTATGTACCTTCTAAAAAACAAAACCAAAAATATGGAAATGGCTATATATAGAGAGAGAAGGTTTACAGTGATTTGGGGGAATCGCTGTTTTGGGGCTTTAGGTGTTTGAATGAGATTTACTCTGTTTAGGGCTTTAGGTGTTTGAATGGATTACATTACATACCAGTGATCAAAAAATATTTAGGGCTTTAGGAGTTTTTACGGAATACTAACATTAAATGTTAGCGGAAAAGAATTATTAAAATTTTTGTCTAACTCGTAATTGTTAAAAAGCGCCGGTTTTACATTACGCACTAATGGTGTTTGGAACGCCGCCGTATTACGATATATATTGCCGCGGTTTTATTTAATCGCCGCAATAATTCCAATTTTTTATAGTGTAGGTTCTTCTTTCTATTTCTAAAGAGACATGGTTTTGTTTACGACTAGCTAATTTGTCACCTTATTCTAATACTTTTTATGTCTGTTACTTGCAAAAAGATTGATAACTTCCTAATTTAGAAACTATTTAATTTTTACATTTTTATCTAGCTACCAACATGTTCTCATAAGAATTAGCACATCTCATCAGAAGGTCTACTAAATACAAAAATAACTATTTTAGTATCTGTGTCAATTTTTTCCCCTTTTATAAACTCCTGAAGAGTCACGTACCAAAAATCACCATAATACAAAAGGTTAGCTGTCAGTCGAGGCTTCATTGGACTTCCATATATTAGTATCTGTTAGATAAGTATTTCTAGAGAAGTTTGAAATTCCTTTTTACTTCAAACTGGATTTTATTGGATCGTTATTGTTAAAAGTGGATAAAACTTTTGAAAAAAAATAAATAAAAAAAATTCTTTATCTGCTTTGAAATGGATTCTAACCAGTCACAACAAAATTTTGGTCCTATGCTCTAACTAGCTGAGCTACGTGAAACTCCTACGTAAAGTTGACACGGAATATTAGTTACAGTCTTAAATTATTCGTGATCTTAATTAACCCCTTTAACTTGGTATTTTAAGAGTCAGTACTCCCCTGGACGCTGCGGCAAAAAGTGTGGGTGCACTGCTTGCCACGTGAATTTTTTTTGTATATGTAGCATTTCTTTGAAAAATAAAATATATTTTTATCTTTTTAAGTATAGTACTTTTTTAGATAATTTTTTTCGAATACAATTTATAATAAAACTTGGATAAAACTATATTATTTAGGCTAAATTTTTTTATTTGGATAAAAATAATAAAGTTTTAGTTAATCTTTTTTTAAATTTGACTTGAAAATAAAGATTTATACAATTGAAAAGGCATCTGAAAAGTTAATAAAATATATAGTTTCAAATTAATTATTTTGGCTCTATATTATGGTGCTCTAAAAATAGCTCTAAATTATGGTTCTCTAAAAACATACTAGTATTTTTTTTATAGATTTTACCTCAAAAAAAGTAAAAATACACGGTTGAAATAAATAGTCATTATACCAAAAGAAAAAATAAAAAGAATGAACAATTTCAAATAAATGTTGCGTATGCAGAAAAATCCATATAGTAGACGAATAAAGCCACTTTTTTGCCACATCAGCATCCAGAGATACTGGCTCTCAAAAAACCAAATTGAAGGATAATTAAAACCACGAATAATTTAAGTCTATAACTAATAATCCTTGTCAAATTTAGGTGCGACAAGCTATTTTGCCTTTATTTCAAGAGAGTAACAATTTTGGGTCCACGCGCAAAGCTCACTAAAATCTGACAAGGAATCGAATTTTTTCCAGATTACTATGTAGAATAAGAGCCCGTTTGGAAAAAAAAATCCCTTTTTTTCACACTTTCACTTTCACTAAAAAAAATTCCATTTCAAAATTTTCACTCATAAAACTTTAAAAACAATCCAAAATTATATTAATGTCCAAACACAACTCTTAAATTTTAAATACCACTTCCACTAAAAAAATTTCATCCTATTTTGAAAATTAGGATTCTTATGTCCAAACGCCCACTAAATCATCAAAGTATGAGCAGACAAAAATTACTTTATTTACTCGTACTGATCATATAACAATAAAAATATGCTGCAACGCGGCAAAATACACATCCTTCTAAGCAAATCAACGCAAAACTAATGACAAACAATTAAACAAAAAGAGTAATCAAAACGTACCTTAGAAGGCTTCATAGGCTCAGGAATGACAAAAAGCGGAGCGGAGAAGATCAACCCGGTCCAAGTATCCGGCTCCGACTGCAAGTACATAAGCAAAGTTGCTAACCCACCCATAGATTCCCCAAACAAAAACGCCGGCAAATGCTTATACTCATCGCTATTCCTCACGCTCTTAAAATAGTACAAGGAAGCAGCAGCAGTCTTATCCAAATCTCCCATGTAACATCGGATCCCATCGGACCGGCCATGGCCAAGCAGATCTGCAGCAAAAACAGCATAACCCCAAGTAGCGTAATTAATACATATCTTCTGAAATAGCCAACCGGTATCGGAACCGTAGCCATGAGTCATGTAAACAGTGCCCTTAGGAGATATATTTGGGTCGAGTGGGAGAAATGATTGAGTGAAGAGCTTGCCGTTGGGTGTTTCAAAGTAGGATTTGGAGTTGCGTACGCCTTGAGAGGCGTAGTACTCTTCCTCCGGCATGTCGCCCCAAAAGTTAGCTGTGGTTGCGGGTACGTCGGACGCCATTTTCCGGTGACCTTGAACGGCGGACGTGGAGTTGTTGGGCGGGTAATCGGATTATGTATGAAATTTATATAGTGATTGGGGGATTTTATATAAAGGTATTTATATATAAATTCATTTTCCAACTAAAATGATATTTTAAATAGTTTTCCATGAAGTTGGTGTCTCAATTATATAGGAAGCTGTTTCACCAACCTTCTATTTTTCTTTTCTTTTCGGTTAGTTTAAACATAAAATTGAGTTTGTGGGCCCAGCCTAGGGGGTTGGTGAAGGGAGTAGGTGAGCATACTAATCCGCTATTGTGTTTTCCAAGTTAGAAAATCAGCCTATTTTGAAAATTAATTAAATAGTTTGTTTTTGATTAATTAATTTGAAAAATATTTTTATGCAACAATTAATGTTTGATCAAGTTTTGAAAAAGTACTACTAAGAGCATGTTTGGCCAAGCTTCTGAGATGCCCCCAAAAAAGTACTCCCTCCGTTCCAGTTTATGTTAACCTATTTCCTTTTTGGTCCGTTCCAAAAAGAATGAACTCTTTCTAAATTTGGTAACAATTTAGTTTAAACTTACAACTATACCTTTAATGAGAAGCTTTTATAACCACACAAATACTCTGGGCCCCATTTGAACTTGTTTAGGACCACAAATTCCAAAAGTCTTCATTTTTTCCTTAAACTCCGTGTCCAGTCAAACAGGTTCACATAAATTGGAACGGAGGGAGTACTTTTTAAAAAAATTGAACTGTTTGGCCAATAATAGGAGTGGCAAACAGGTGGGTCGGATCGAATATGGTTCGGGTTGAAAATGGGTAATGAAAAACTGATCAATTATCTGATCCGACCCATATTTAATACGGATAAAAAATGGATTAACCGGATGATACCCATATTATCCATGACTTCTTGTATATGATCACTTTTGGGAGAATTTTTAGTCTTCCTAACTTGAGGAACTCCAATTTGAGGTTTTACAAATGTAAAAGTTAGATTCATTGGTTACTCATTGGTTATCTATTTTTTAAATGGATAATATGGTTCTTATCCATATTTTATCCATTTTTAAAAAGTTCATTATTCAACCTATTTTTTAGTGGATAATATGGGTGATTAGCTGTTTTCTTTGAACCATTTTGCCACCCCTAGCCAATACAGAGAAATACTTTTGACCAGCTGCAAAAGCAGTTTTTCTGTTTTGGGAAGAAGAAGAAGAAAATTATAGCTTCTTTCAAAAAGCAGAAGCAGAAGTAGAAAATTAAATTATTCAAGACAAAACTATCCTTACAATAAATTTATATTTTCAAATTATCCCTTATTAATTAAGTTTTTTCTTTTTATTTTTGTTTCTAGTTTTTACCATTCTATTAAAATTAAATTTATCATATATATGAATCATATTGTAACTTTTCAAAAAATTTATTGAAAATTCTTGTTTTTGATCTTTTTCTTTGAATAATATCTTGTAACTATCTAAATTATCTTCTTCTTTTTTATACTAAAGCAAATTATGTACATTCTTCATTGGATTATCAATTCTCTTCCTACAAATAATCATTTATAATTTCTTCAATCATATTAGTTCCCGAATTTTTAAAGCAGTCATCAAATCTAATTTGTGAAAAATACCTAAAAATAGGTAATAAATTTACAATTGCATTACATAATCTATCTATATATTATCAAAAGAAGAAAAAAATGCATCCACATTAAGTTAAGTGACAATCTCACAATAGGGCACTTGAAATTTTGGGACAAAGTTAGTAAAATTAGGAAATAATTAATTTTTCTAATTTAATTTTTTGTAATATAAAATAAATTATACATTATGTGTTGTTAATAATTAGTTACTCTTTTTTAATTAGAATAACAAAACTCATAAGTCGTTAGAAAGAGTTCTAAAATACATATACATATCGTATACCACCTAATTATCCTATTTCCTTTATGGGGAAGAAAGAAAATTAAGGAGCCCGCAAATATTAGAAAAACTATAATTATTATTAACCAAGAAAAATAATTTGTAGTAAAGACAAGATATATTTGGACCATAAAACTCGTGCTCAAAATATTGTAATTTTCGAGCACAGGTTTGTCCGAAAAAAAAGTTTAAATGGATTCAAGTAGAGTTTTCTCGAACTTATCAATAAGCTAGACCCATACTGCGAGTTGTTTCATGCCAAAAATAAACTTGGACACTCAAGAAATCTGTTGGACAGGCGGATTCACATCTCTTACAATCAACACAGTCCTCTGTTCGTGGAGCAGAAGCAATTTGTTTAGCCTTAAGCATACTTAACTATTTCTTTTACGATATTTTATATATTTAAAATTATTTCTATTTTATGCTCAATGACATCTTTCAATTTTGGCACTCAGAATCATCTAGTTACAACTACCATGGCTATACATAATTTCATCTGACGATATTCTTCTACCGATACAAAATTCAACTATTATGCTAATGAAGATATTACTGCAGATATTGATGAAGCAAATGAGCCTTCTAATATTCCTTTAGAAATGTGCGGTAAGTCTTCTACTAATATGGAGGCGTTGTGTGATAGAAGTAGAGATGAAATTGTTGAGAAATATTATCATACTATCGTCTATTGGTGATAGAGGGAAGGTCGTCGCTGAGGAGGACACCGGGTCTGATTCTGATAAGGATCTGGACGAGTTGATGATGATTGATGAATGGCTTACCAACTTGAGGTGAGGTTAGAAGGGGGATCCAGGACTATTACGATCTCAATGGTTCGTAATCTGCTTGTAAATACCGAGGAGGTAATCCCTTCCTTCGGTCCTCTTTGTTTTGAGATTGAGGGTACAACCCTCGAGACGATAACAGTAGTACCCTATCAAATAACAGTGTTGGTCTCGCTCACAAGGTAAGTACGACTATCGTCTGTTCCCTTCCTTATGCCTTAGTTTCTTTGCAAGTCCTAACGTCTTTTCTTTATTTTGTAGACGGTTATTCTAGAGTTTTAGAGTGCTCGGCAGTAGATGAGGCGTAATAAAATTTATGTAAAGCTAAAAGATAAAGTACCGGGAGCTCCGGGGTTAGTTTCGCGAATACGGTGATATGCGGGTCCTAAGGTAGAACTTGAAGAAGAGGTATGAAGATCAAATGCGGGTCGTAGAGAAGTGTAGCTCCTTGAAGGGACGTTGAGAGGCAAAGAGGAGGAACTCGAGCTTAGTAGGGCATAGAGGCCCAATGCAGCGATCTCCAAGCCCAAGTGGTCCAGTTGCGAGTCCAACTTGAAGAGTGCCATTTCAAGGTGGAGGCTCTTAGTGGCGAGGATGCCGAGAAGCAGGTGGAGCTTGGTAAGACAGAGTTTTCTCGGACGAAGGCTTTGAGGAGGGTGGAGTTGCTTGAGTAGGCGAACCGAACCCTTCGTTTTGAGCGAGAAAATGAGATGTCGATGGCAAGGGCTAAGGAGGAACAACTTGATGAGAGGATTAGGGGGTTGGAAAAGAAACCTCTGATCTTTATGATCGAGTTGCTGCTTTGGAGTCCGAGAAGGCCCAAATTCTTGCATGACCTTCTTCGTCTACTGCTTCTCGCTTCCCCAACATCCCTTGTGAGCTACAAGAAGAATGGATTCATGCCAAGGCCCGACCTGATTTGCTTTGCGAGTTTCATGCGACGGGATCCATTTCTAGGTCGTCCTTTAAGGATGCTCGGGTCAAGGATTGCGGGGCTCGGATTGCTTGTGGCTACGACCCTGCTACATGTCGTCCTGGCGAAGAAGATGAGAATGGGGAGGATGTTATGGACTATCTTGTGTTATCTTACGTCCCCTATCCTTGTGTATTTTGTATTTATAGGGAACCTATACCTAGAAACCCTAATAAACATATACAAAGAATATTCATTAGAATATTCTCTTATGATATTTTATCATAAAAATAGTCTTTATTCACTCTATTACGATGAGTGCTCGATCTCGACCCTGATCTTCGACGACTCTTCGATCTCGATCTTTGTTGACTCTTGGACCTTGGTCTTCAATAGCTTTATCGGCCCTGCTCTTCACTTTTTAAGAGATCGCTTCGACATCGAGCAGACTTTTATCAAAGTCGTATTTTCGACCTGTGGCAGTCTACGAGTGCCTCTTTAATATTAACATGGTTTGATCATGTCAAAGGTAATTTTTGACCCATACATCTTTTCCTAAAGGTACCTTTGGGATTAAGCATAGTGGAGTCCTCTTAACTTGGTCTCTCTATCATTTTACTTTATTGGTTTTGGCTGTTGATATAAGAGGAGAGTTTCACATTCTCTTAGAAATAAATATTCTTAAACTAAGATAAAGCTAAAAGGAGAAAAGGAAACTTCCATGAGTAGTGAACACGACCTATTACCTAAGTATATGCAATGAAATTAGAAACACATCTCTAGCACGAAATTATGAAAACGTTGGTACGTGAAGAGTATAAATCCAAATTATATATTATGGTAATTTGAAAGATCAGTTCGAACGATCTTAAACATTGGGAACTTTTTAGAACTACCGGGAATCATGTAACACACGGAAAACTGGAGCGTGCATCCAAATTATTTACTAGTACTAGTACTAGAGATGGTAATGTGTGAAATGTGAATGCAGATCCAGCAAGTCAACAACCCGCAGTAAGAGGATGTTCCCTCCATCACATAATAGGTGTCGTGATTCTCTTGTCCGGTAAAAAAGATTGATTTTTTATTACTTTACCTTTATTAAATATTTTCTCAATTTATGTGTCATCTCGATATTATTCATATTTTTATTAAATGTGAATGCAATTGATTCTTAAGTATAAAAAAGTAAAAATATAATCAATTTTGTCTTGAATTCCTAAAATAACAAATAATTTAAGATAATTATTTTTAGTAACCACGGCACATATTATGAGCAGAGGGAGCAGAACATTAATTTGACAGAAAGGTTGGTGAAACACAAATAAGGGGGGGGGGGGGGTGTTGAAGCTCTTTCATTAATTTTTTTTTTCCTAAAGAATTTAAATAGAAATGTCCCTGTTTCGTTGAAGCAAAGAATGGAATCAAATATTTTTTTTCCTGATTTCCCGTCTGGCCTCAGTATACTTATTGGAACCCTCCACTAATACGAATTCGTACACCATAAGACTATTAAAAGAGAAGTACATTTTACTAGAATTTTTGAATTTTATTTTTAGGACTAAAATCCGAGATTTCTAATGTAGAATCGAGAAATCATATCCATTCTACCACAAGACAATTCTTTTCTTTTCAAAATCCAAATAGGCGTGTCTATCTTCACACATGATTCGATTTTGATCGATTTTTTCTTAAAAAGAAACCAAACCAAGCAAGTCGCTTTTTGGGCGACGTGCACAAATAGCCACTAACAGCTCATGTCTTTATTTTAAAGCCAGTGTTTTAAATGACTTTAGTCTTTAGCCACTGGTTTAATAAACTTTAAATGCCGGACGAAAATACCCTTCTGCTCATGTCCTTAACTTCAGGACTACATGTCCTTAACTTTTGAACTTGAAACTCTAAGTTCAGGACTTCAGGACTATATGTCCTTAACTTTTGAACTTGGAACTCTAAGTTCAGTACTTCAAGGCTACATGTCCTTAACTTTTGAACTTGGAACTCAAACTTCAAGACCAAGCGTCCTTAACTTTTTAACTTGTAAGTCAAAGTTAAGGACCTATTGTCCTTAACTTTTGAACTTGTAACTGTAAGTTAAGTACTGCTTGTCCTTAACTTTTGAACGTGTAACTGTAAGTTAAGGATTATTTGTCCTTAACTTTTGAACTTAGAAATCAAAGTTAATGACCTATTGTCCTTAACTTTTGAACTTGTAACTGTAAGTTAAGGATTGCTTGTCCTTAACTTTTGAACGTGTAACTGTAAGTTAAGGACTGTCTGTCCTTAACTTTTTAACTTGTAAGTCAAAGTTAAGGACATATTGTCCTTAACTTTTGAACTTGTAACTGTAAGTTAAGGACTGTCTGTCCTTAACTTTTTAACTTGTAAGTCAAAGTTAAGGACATATTGTCCTTAACTTTTGAACTTGTAACTGTAAGTTAAGGACTGCTTGTCCTTAACTTTTGAACGTGTAACTGTAAGTTAAGGACTGCTTGTCCTTAACTTTTGAACGTGTAACTGTAAGTTAAGGATTGTCTGTCCTTAGCTTTTGAACTTGGAAATCAAAATTAAGGACCTATTGTCCTTAACTTTTGAACTTGGAACTCGAAGTTCCGGACCAAGCGTCCTTAACTTTTGAACTTGTAACTGTAGAGGTTGGGAAAAAGAAGAAAGAAGAGGTTGCAACTGTTGAGTCCGGAGCGTGGTCCAGATCTAGAGGCCCGCCACCCTACAACCAACCCCGACCTCACCACAAGAATTATCCGTACACTCCATATATCTCTCCACAACACTATTACCCACCACTAGATCCACATTTTTTCCGTCCACCATGCCCAGACTTATACCCAGCCTCCGACTCATGTGCAATGGCGTGCACCGGCTCCTCAAAATTCATTCCCAGTTCCACAAAACATATATCCACCCCTAAGAGCCTACAGAAACCCCCCCCTCTCCCGGAGCTGGTCGCCGACCAAATCAAGCCTTCAAAGATGAAAGATTACAAAAGCAAAAGACTTTCACTCCACTGGGAGAATCATATACCAGTCTTTTCACAAATTAAGGCAGCTAGGCCTGTTGAATCCAATTGAGCCCAAAATGCCAAATCCCCTTCCTCGAAATCTGGACCATTCAGTAAGCTGTGAATACTGTTTGGGGGCCCCCGGACATGATACGGAGAAGTGTTGGAAGCTGAAGACCGCTGTGCAAGAGCTCATTGACACTCACCGAATCGAGGTTCAAGCCCCAGAAGCACCAGACATTAACCAGAATCCGTTGCCGGCTCACCATGAAACACACATGATTGAATTGATACACAAGGAAGGGGAGCCCAAGAAACCCTCGCAAACGGTAATGATGATCCGTGCTAGTAAAACCAGTTCGAAGGAAAAATCAACCAGTGGGAAACAGTGGCTCAATTGAAATGGGTGGACAGTAAGCCAGCTGTGGTAGCCGAGAAAGGGTCATCGAGCAGTGTTGCCGTAAAACCTGAGCCAGTCAAAGTAGTGGTACAAAGGGTAGCAAACAAACCTGTGATGGTTGTAAAGGGAGCTCGCATAGAGTCTGTTGTCATAAAGCCAGCAACTCAGTTGCCAGTGACCTATAACAAAACTGTTCCTTGGAGTTATGAACAGGTGGTGATGACATATAAGGGAAAGGAAGTCAAAGAAATGTTGTTCGCCGAGGTTAACATGGTTGAAGTAGAGGAAGGGTCAGGCAAGGCAAATGTGTAATTCGTCGGACCACGTGCGAAAATCAACAATTGGGAAGCTACTCCTCTTCTTACTCGGAGGGAGTCTTGGTAATGGGTTTGGATCTTCTTTTGTTGTCTCGATTATTCCAGGGTTTGTAATTCAGATATTATGTTCTGTCCAATTGGATGTGTTAAAGCCCTGTTATCTTCAATGAAATGCAATTGTCTTTCTTCATTCCTAATTTTGTCTCAGTTTTCTTTTCCTTTCTGTACAGTTATTTTTATGCTGATATCAATGACATGACATGCATGAGGAATCCTCGGCCCAGTCTGAAAAGCTGGTCTAATTCTGAAGTAATAATGCAAGAAATTGAGTGTGAGAATGAATTGGAACATGACGATGATGAGTGGGTCAAAACCGGCCTGGAATAGTTGAGTTTGATCGATGAGAAAAGATTGGAATCAGTGCGTCATGGCCAATTGTACCAACAAAAATGACAAGAGCGTACAATAAGAAATGTGCGTCCGAGGAAGTTTGAAGTGGGATAGTTAGTATTGAGACGTATTTTGCCTCATTGGGCTGAAGCAAAAGGAAAGTTCACCCCAAACTGGCAGGGGCCATTTGTTGTAACCAAAGTGTTGTCTAATGGCGCACTATATTTGACAGATGTGGGAGGGAAATGTGTAGAAATGGCTATCAATTCTGATGCAGTCAAGAGATACTATGTATGATTTCTTTATTTGATTGTACTTGTTTGTATTTGGCATATTTTGAAGATTGAAATGACGAAGGAGTTTTGTTCTGCTATCTAAACACTTTATCCCTTGTCACCCCCTTTGAGCCTTGTTTATTTTCTCTCATAACCCTCTTTCGGAATCAATGGCATAATTCAGAAATGCAAGTTCGGAGGATAAGTAAGTGAAGAAGAAAATGAAGAAAAAGAAAAGAAAAGAAAAAAAGAGAGAAAGAGAGAAAGAAGAAAAGAAAGAAAGAAAGGAAAAGAAAAGAAAAGAAAAGAAAAGAAAAATGGAAAAAGAAAAGAAAAGAAAAACAGAAAAGCAGAAAAGAAAAGAAGTGAAAAGTAGTTCCTATGACGTGAACTACGTTTGACTTGATCCCGAAAAAGTACGTAGGCAGCCTCTCTAAGGTTCAGTCATACCAAAATAAAAATTCAAAAGTCTCCAAGCAAGAAACTGGGGCAGAAGTTGTGTTTGTTGTGAAAGATCTGATTCCGAAAGTTATAATTTTTAATCTATTTTTAATTGTTTTGAGCCTTTTATACCTTTTCTTTCCAACCCTGTCCAAAAGCCCACATTACGGTCCAAAGAAAGACCTTCTGATCAGTCTTTGAGAAATGCCAAGTCAAGCAGGTAAATGTAATTCATGTCTGGGGAAACACTCTGGTCCAAGCAGGAAAAATAAAAAATGAGAGAGTCTTATTGGTGAAAACCCTCATGGGCACCGTAAGGCGACGGCAATGAGAGAAATTAAAACGAGAGAGTCTTATTGGTGAAAACCTTCACAAGCACCGTAAGACGATGTGAGTTGAGAGAAAATTGAAATGAGAGA
Organism: Nicotiana glauca; assembly: GCA_026770625.1. NCBI lineage: Eukaryota > Viridiplantae > Streptophyta > Magnoliopsida > Solanales > Solanaceae > Nicotiana > Nicotiana glauca. Next base: position 30,254 of record MU698639.1, on the reverse strand, counting down.
GTCTTATTGGTGAAAACCCTCACGGGCACCTTGAGGCGAAAGTAAGTTAAAAGCGAACAAATGAGAAAGGTCTGTTGGTAGACAACTGTTTCAAGGTATCGCAGGATGAACGAGGTCAAGGTTTGGGTAAAGTAATCAAGTTATGGAAATTTCGAGGCAACGAGGTATGGCAAGTGGAAATTGATTGGTTGAACAGATTGGGCCGATTAGTCCGAAATGAATGTCATGACCATTGGTACCAGCTGTTCCGGTCAGATAAGTTTCTTTGCCTTCTATTTTAGCAGTCATCCGGTTTTGGATTCTTCGTATCCTTAACTTATAAAATCATTGCATTTCATTTTCTTTTGGGGTTTATCTGTCTAAAGATGTTTCAATGTTAGTTTTGTTCAAAGCAAGTGGAAGAGGGTTTCAAAGCTCACTACTAGTTCCCAAAATTGCAAAGCACAGTGTGGTCAGAACACATTAAAAACAACATGGTGTAAGGTGGAATACAAGGGATCATCGGAAGTTTCATCGGTGGAACGATTTGGTAATGTCGTGGGGAACGCAAAGGTTCAGAAAAGGGGTCGAGGGTATGAAACAACAACATGGGTATAGAACACTTGGGTTTTCAAAAGTCAAGGGGTTTGAAAGTCAGTCAGAGTGTCAAGCGGCTCAGGGCCAGTTCAGGGGAGCAGGTCAAAGCAAAACATGGCCACGGGGACATCCTCAACAAAGAATGCCATCAACTAACCACCGTTTTAAACTTACAAAATTTTCTTTGATTGAAATAGGGGCAGAAAAATTCGGTTGTTTCGGAGGAAGCATTAATCGGGTTTGACCGTAAAGTGGGGATTGATCAAAATACAAGATAATCACGAATAGTATAGGGGAATATAAGTTGGTATTAAAGTTTGCATGTTTAGAGAAGATTCAATTAGGATTTGTCAGGACCTACTTGGATAATAAGATTTAGCTTTCAAATTCTTACTAACAGTTGGTAGTTAACACTCACACATGCACCCGGCTTCCAAACTGGGACAGAAAATTTTTATTGTTTTGTCTGTTTTGTTGAAATCAGGAGCCCGCCTGGAGAACAGAGGCATACAATTCAAGTTTGAGCAGTCAGGAGCCCGCCCGTATAACAGAGGCATTTATTTTTCAAGTTTTGAAGTCGGGAGACCGCCCGTAGGACAGAGGCATATATTTTCAAGTCTTGCAGTTGGGAGCCCGCCCGTAGAACAGAGGCATATATTTTCAAGCTTTGAAGTCGGGAGCCCGCCCGTAGAACAGAGGCATATATTTTCAAGTTATTTTCAAGTTTTGAAGTCGAGAGCCCGCTCGTAGAACATAGGCATATATTTTCAAGTTTTGAAGTTGGGAGCCCGCCCGTAGAATAGAGGCATTTATTTTTAAGTTTTGAAGTCGGGAGCCCGCCCGTAGAATAGAGGCATTTATTTTCAAGTTTTCAAGTCGGGAGCCCGCCCGTAGAACAGAGGCATTTATTTTCAAGTTTTGAAGTCGGGAGCCCGCCTGTAGAATAGAGGCATGCATTTTCAAATTTTGAAGTCGGAAGCCTGCCCGTAGAACAGAGTCATATATTTCAAGTTTTGAAGAGCTTGCCCGTAGAACAAAGACATTTATTTTCAAGTTTTGAAGTCGGGAGCCCGCGCGTAGAACAACGGCATTTATTTTCAAGTTTTGAAGTCGGGAGCCCGCCCGGAGAACAGAGGCATTTATTTTCAAGTTTTAAAGTCGGGAGCCCGCCTGTAGAATAGAGGCATGCATTTTCAAGTTTTGAAGTCGGGAGCCCGCCCGGAGAATAGAGGCATTTATTTCAGGTTTTAGTAATCAGGAGCCCGCCTGGAGAACAGAGGCATATATTTCAAGTTTTAGCAGTCAGGAGCCCACCTGGAGGACAAGGGAATACTTTTCAATTTCAAAAGTCAGGAGCCCACCTGGAGAACGAGGGAATACTTTTCGAGTTCAGCAATTAGGAGCCCACCTGGAGAACAAGGGAATACTTTTCGAGTTCAGCAATCAGGAGCCCATCTAGAGAATAAGGGAATACTTTTCGAGTTCAGCAATCAGGAGCCCACCTGGAGAACAAGGGAATACTTTTCGAGTTCAGCAATCAGGAGCCCACCTGGAGAACAAGGAAATATTTTTCAAGTTCAGCAGTCAGGCGCCCACCTGGAGAACAAGGAAATACATTTCAAAGTTCAGTAGTCAGGCGCCCACCTGGAGAACAAGGGAAGTACAATTCAAATTTTAGCTTTCAAATTTTAGTAATATTTTGTAACATGACGCGCCCAGCTTCCAAACTGGGGCAAATTTTTTTCTTTGTTCGTCTATTTTGTCGAAGTCAGGCGCCCACCTGGAGAACAAGGGAATACATTTCAAGTCAGCTGTCAGGCGCCCACCTGGAGAACAAGGGAATACATTTCAAGTTCAGCAGTCAGGCGCCCACCCGGAGAACAAGGGAATACATTTCAAGTTCAGCAGTCAGGCGCCCACCTGGAGAACAAGGGAAGTACAATTCAAGTTCAGCAGTCAGGTGCCTGCCTGGAGAACAAGGGAAGTACAATTCAAATCTTAGCTTTCAAATTTTTAGTAATATTTGGCGACATGATGCGCCTAGACACCAAACTGGGGCAGGAAATTTTCTTTGTTTGTTTAGTTTGTTGAAATCAGGCACCCACTTGGAGAACAAGGGGATACATTTCAAGTGACAGCAATCAGGAGCCCACCTGAAGAATAAGGGAATATATTTCAAGTGTTAGCAGTCAGGAGCCCGCCTGGAGAATAGAGGCATATATTTCAAATTTCAGCAGTCAAACATCGCTCGGAGGAATGGCAAAACGTCTCATATCACAATTCAAGGCAACAACAAAAGAATTCCATTGGGAGAATATGACACAAGTTCAAGGCAACAAGAACCGCAAGATCAAGACATAGATAAGACTTTTTGTAATTCATAGACAATAGCTTAGGCTAGCTTCTTTTTATTTTGACATGGTGTAATAAGGGGGCCAGCAAGCAGTAGCAGCAGCAACAACGGTGAAATCACAGCTCCTGGTAGTCCCAGCTACCAAACCTTCTCGAACTATACTGACCTGATTCCTTTTTAGCCAAGGATATGTAGGAAACCTCAGAAGTAGGGTGCGGTCAAATCTTTCAAAGATGCTTCACACGGAGTATTCGAACGGGCAAAAATTACTCGAATCTGCTCACTTATCTTTGCACTGAAACTCTTCGTGTTCCCGAGCAAAGAGGTGCAACTGTGAGCACGTGATTTTTGCCCTATATGAATTACTCCCAAAAATTCAAACAAACTAATTGCTTTCATTATTTTACAATTTGGTGGATTTTGTGACATTTTGTGGTAATTGTTTGCATTTTGTTTGTGTATTTTAATTAGTGAAAAATACAAAAATACTTGGCATTTGCATTTAAGGTTTAATTTCATATTTTTAGGATTAATTAGTAACTAAGTTACTTTAAAAAGAAGAAAATAACAAAATAGTTCATTTTGCATTTTTAGCTATTAATTTTTGAATTTGTCAGGAGTTTCTTTTTAAATTAGGACGTAACCAATTTTTAGGAATTAATTAGTTCAGTTTTGGAAATTAAATCAGGTCTTTATTTTAATTTTACATTTTTACAAAATCAGAAAGTAAATAAAAAGAAATTAATAAAAGAGAGAAGTCCAAAAAAGAGTTTAAATAGCTATTTTTCATTTGGGCCAATTCACAAATTAAATGGCACCAGCCCAATGCATACACCCCTGAACAACCCAAATCACTACCCCAAACCCGGCCTGCCCACCTTAGTGAAACGACGTCGTTTGGCTTAGTTTCAATCTCAGCCATTGATTCTTTTGATCCAACGATTGAGAACTAACGAGGTTTTTAATATATAAATGTCGAAATTCACCCCCTATCCCTCATTCCTCATCACAGACCATCCTTGATATCTCCGGCGCAACGCCACCGTTCGCCGCCTTGGACCGCCGTCGAAAATCGCCTCACGACGGCGGCTGGTCTCCAAACGGTCCCAAATTCACACTGCATCATCCTCTCACCTCCTCTCTCTATATACCCAAGTCTTTTTCTTCGAATCATAACCGATTTCTTCGAATATCCAAATCTGTGGACGTCGCCTACGGCGGCGCCACTTCCAAACTCGTCCAAACTAACACCCCTGAACCGCCTTGTTCCTCTCTTTCCAAACCCCCAAACCCCATCCCTCGAATCTCCGGTCAAAGTTCCGGCCAAAAACCTAAATTTCCCAAACCCACCAAATTGGTGCCACATGATCTCCCCACTCCCCTCATGAAGAATCTACCACCAGTGATGTTCGAATATTGATGGAGCTGCTTTAATTTTAAATCCAAGAGGCGGCAGAACCCTAAGTCTATGCAAGTGAGTTCTTCTTTGTTCTTCTTCAGTAGTTCCTCCCTCATAGTTGATATTTCCTCTTGATTAGTCAATTTAGGGTTTGATTGTATTTTTCATTTCTTTTAATTCCCCTGAATCAGTGTTTAGTATGTGGATCTATTTTTTGTTTATTTGTTTGCTTTTCTTCTAATCCATAATAATAATCTGTTTGTTTGATTAATATTAGTTTGATTTGAGCTCTTTGAAATTAGGGTCAATTATGTTCAGGGTTAGCTTACATTTTTCCAGTATTGCTTGAATTTTCTTCATGTATGATCTAAGTCTATTCTATTAGTTTGATATTGTGTTTTGGAGTCTTTTTTTTAGTCTTGATGATTTTTAATTGATCTTGCTTGGGCTCTGTTTGGTTTGGTTTGTTTAACTAGTAATCCTGTATTAGTTAATAATCAATTTAGTTTAGTTTAAATGTGGTTAATATTTCTGCCTGTTCCTGAAGTTTTCTTTTATTTACCAGTGTTGGATTTCTTTTTTGTTTTGATGTCATTCATAGATAGTGGTAGTTTGTAATCTGGAATTCAGTAGCTGTTTTGACCTTAGGATTTGTGATTGGATTTGTTAGTTGATTAATTTATAGTCTTATAGTTAATTGACCATGGTTAGTCTTGACTAGGATGACCGGGTTGGGGGTTTGGTTCAACTAGGGTTGGTAATTTTAGAATGAATGGGAGGGTAGTTTAGGTATTTCGTTTAGGGAATCTTGAAGTAAATGATTTGGGAAATCTCTAGAAGTTTCTAGTATGGGGGTTAACTTTAATTTTTTATTCTTTGTGGTATTACTTGGATAGCAAATCAGTAAAAAAATAGGGTTTTTAAGCGAATAAAAGAGGGACTAAAGGGAAAAAATAGAAATCTGAGGGCTGCCCTTAGTCTTGTCTATATAAAGCAGCCCCAATGCCTTAATAAATAAGTTTGGAGCCTCTAAAAATTCCCCCCAAGTTTCCACAAGTCTTCAAAAACTGAAGATTTGAATTTCAAATCCAAATCCTAGATCTAGTTCTTCAAAAAACCAAAAATAAACAAAAACAACAGAAAATTCAAAAAGAAAAAAAACTGTTACATTGATTTTTCCTAGATCATTTTCGAATTCCAGCACTTAACTTAACTCTCTAGCTTATTTAGGATCCAAAACAACTTGTATTTCATTGTTTCTGTTCAATATTTGAGATTTCAAAGCGTTTGGAGTCGCCTGAGAATTGAATTAGATTTGTTCGAAGTTGGTTGTTGGTTATTTGCTGATTGTGTTGATTATTGGGTTCATTCCTGGTCATTTGGTGCTGTGTTAGGTTTCAAACTATTCTACTGCTGCTGTAACTTGCTGTTTGTCATCTGCTGCTGTTAACCTCACCATTTCCTTCTTATTTGATTCATATTCCAGGTACACATCCTATACATTCCCATGCTTATAGATATGAAATGAAGTGAATGAATGATTCTCCATGTATTTTCATAATCGGATTCCATGTATTTTAGGATAAACTTTCATTTGTACTTAAACATGATTGCTTTTGGACTGTGGAGGGTTGTTAAAATAATTTGATTACTTCTTATGATAGCTGAGTTTTACATCTAATCGTGTTAGCTTGAATTAGCTTTAAATTCCGAGTTGGTATTCAGTAGTACTAATTTAGCAGCATTAAGTAGGTGACCAGCTAGTTTTAAATCAGAAATCAAAAGCATTATTGGAATTCTATTTGCTTAGTTATTAGTTTGTTAGGTGGTTCATGGATTTGATTCGTTATATGTGATGTGTTCGTCGTTTCTTCTCCCTGAATGTCAACACCTGAGCCCAGTTAAATTGTGATTAAAAGCATGGCATAGGGTTATGTATTGAATCTGAAAACATGTTAGTTGTCACTCGTGTCTAAACGTTTACATATTATTCGTGTGTTAGTATACTGGAATTTAAAAATGCTGGGCGAGAACTTGAATTGTCAAATGTTTATTGAACTAAGCTTGTTTGCTTCAGAAATTTGGGCCTAAGCTGGCCCAATCGCACCATTACTGCTTTGAAGATTACCAAGCCCGTTTGGAGCCATTTAATCTCACTATATTGATGTCCTCTTGAGGTTCGAACTCGAGCACTAGCCCCTTAATTACTCTCGAATTGGGCCGATTCCAAAGCCTGGGGTTTAGACAGCCTTACAAAAGGGGTTGTGCGAATAAGTAGAACAGGCCCATTCCCATGGGTTGGCTGTCGAGGCCTAGTATGCCTCAAATTAGGCCTAGGTCGAGGCCCAGTTTTTGTTAACAACCTTTCAAGGCTGGTGATGTCTGCCTATTGCTTGGGCCGATTTCAAAGCCCAAATTGCTGAGGGTCTGAATTTAAATGAGTCTTTGGACCCAAATATAGAAGTTTTTAAATAATACTAATTAATTAGGGACTTTTCTTCATTTATTTAGACAATACACAATAGAAAATTGTAGTTGCTTTAGGTTGCTTTTTAAAATGAACGAGGTGCGCCGCGCCAAATAAATCACAAATTGCGTGGCCCTCTTAATTGCATCTATAAATACTTAGACCTCAGGACGCGCCATTTAGCGAATTTCATGGCCTCCCACGAAGTTAATAATACGCTAGTTGCTTTAGACCCGACATTTAATAATAATACTTTCCTAAATTCGGGTGCACATTTATGTGACCCAAATTCGAATCTCAGCAAAGTCGAAATGTGCCAAAAATTACGGGTGCATTTACGTGACGTGGTTCGAGACATATTTTCATGACGTTGCAATTCTCTTTAAAAAATAATAATAAAAACGATTTAAAGTCAAAAAGCACATGAGTTAAAACATGTTTTAAAACCAGATAAATAAGCCAGATATAGCAGTTGAGTGACCGTGCTAGAACCACGGAACCCGGGAATGCCTAACACTTTCTCCCCGGGTTAACAGAATTCCTTACTCGGATTTCTGGTTCGTGGAGTGTTATACATAGTCATTCTTTTCCTCGATTTGGGATTCAACCGGTGACTTGGGACACCATAAATCTCCCAAGTGGCAACTCTGAATCTTTTAAATAAATCCCGTTTCGATTGTCCTTTTAGTTGGAAAAACTCCTTTACACCCTTGCGGGTGTAGGTAAAAAGGAGGTGTGACAATGCTTCTAACAATAATGCCACAATTTCAATATTAAAACTGCATTTGCAACCACCACTTGATGAAAATTTTCATATTAGGTGTGCATGTCATGTTTATAATTTAATTGTTAAAAGTGGTCTTGATTTATTTTCAACTGAGATTACTCATGTTAGAAGAGCAGTTGGTTTTATTCAAGGAAATAATAGACAATTTAGAATAAAGAAATTTAAGAATAAGTGTATCCAGTGTAACCTTAAATCCAGATTCATGCCAGACAAAATTATTACTAGATGGAATTATACATATATATATTTAAAATATTGCTACAAATATAGATTCCCAATAACTGAAGTTGCTTGCGCATTGTACCGATCCAAACCGTATGTTAACAACTACTACTTGGGAGGTCATTAATGATGTTAAATTTTTACATAAATTTTATACAACTACTGTTGAGATTTCTGGAGCATATTACCCTACTGTTGCTATGACTTTAGTAAATATAGCCGAAATTTCTTTTCTATTCTTTGAAATTAAGAAGAAAGAAAGATATATGGATGTTGTTGAAAAAATGCAAGTGAAATTCAAAAAATATTTCTTTCCAATTCCTCTGATTTACTTAATTGGTGTTGTTTTAAATCCTTCTATTAAGATGTCTGATTATTACCAATTAATGAATGCTTTATATACTTATATGAGATTGGACCAACTGAAACCCCAGATATATATATGATTCTATGAACAAGCTAAATGATTATTTACAACAATTATATAATTATTATACAAATATAATCGATAATGTTGCTCTTAATGTAGACAATGTTAATCCCACTATGCAATGTACCACTTCTACCACTGTGGATGATGAAGAAGTCCTTGATAGTTTTAATATTTTTTCTACATTTTCTAACACTCAAACCAGTAGCAGGAACATTGATGAACTTCAATTCTACTTACAGAAGCAAAAAGAGCCTCGCACAAAGGAATTTCGTCGTTGGGATGGTGGCTTGATAATGGAAAGCAATTTTATATTCTTTTCGCTATGGCTCGGGACGTGCTGAATGTGCTAATTTCAACTGTTGTATCAGAGAGTGCATTTAGCCAAGCGAGACAACAACTTGGAGACACCCGTCACTCATTGGGAAGCAATGCTTTGGAAGTTTTAGTATGTTTCAGAGATTGGATTAGATCGGAACGAAGAAATCAAGGACGTGAAGATGTTGATACCCCATAAGACAAGGAACTTGGAGATATATTGTAACCCGTCCAAATATAACACTCCAGAAGAAGGCCACTCAGTTCATATTGATTGTGATGAACTTACTAAGGCAATGCAAGACCTTTGAAAGTTTGAATTTACTCTTTTTTGGTTAATTTACTTGTTGTTAAATGTAAACCTTTCAATTTGTAAGTTTGAATTGTGAAATAAATGTAGCAATTGCAATTTATAAGTGCAATTTTTTTCCATCTTTATTGTATAATTTATATTTATATAACTTACAATAGTTATACAAAATGCAAAAAAAATAATTAAAAAATAACACTAACCGGCCTGGCCCGACCCCTTGAACCCGTAACCCTTACGGTTCAATTTTTACCCGAATGAATTCGAACCCGTTAAATCCGGTATGCCTCAACCCGTAACCGGCCCGGACCATAACCCGTACGAGTACTAAATTTCCCTACCCAGCTCGGCCCACCCGTTAGACACCCATAGGAGTGTTGACATGATGGAGTATTTAGCTTCTAGTCCCAAACACAAACTAAGTGGCTAGTCATGTAATAGACCATTGTATTTATTTTTGGCTATCTTTGTAAACATTGTTTCAGCTTGTTTTAGTTAGTGTATTAGTTAGGAGGTGGATTTCATAGTATTGGGTACCCGACTGAGGCCCACTATAGAAATATACAGTGCTAGATCTAGAAGGATCCGTCAGGCATTTTTCTCTAATTTCTATATGGGTCCAAACTTGGCAACCACGACAATTATCGAATAGGACGAGGAACGAGTTTATCATAATGCAACGTTTGATGGTCGTCATAGTGAATGACGACGATCAAAAGCGGGCAGTCGAGATAAGGTGTCAATGGTAGTGCAGACTTAGTAGGAGACAGTAAAAATATGCTTTTCGAATATTCCTTATGTTGTACTTTTTAGGGTTTCCTTAGAGATTATCCCTTATAAATAGGAAGAGGAAGTAAAGAAACAGGGGATCTGGGGTAAAAGACAAAAGAATACTTTGTAAAAGATTCATTCGAAAATAAATACAAAATCAGCCTTATTCATTGATTGCACAATGAGAAAACATACATCATTATACGGTATTGATAAGATCCAAAGATTCCACAATCATCTCATATTGATCTCCTTCCTACGCCAACCGCATTTATTTAGATTGATTGTGCATTCAAGTTGTCACATTTATGAGAATTTAAGTGATTCCAATATATTAGCTAACATCATTTATCTTACATACTTATTTTATCACTTGATCTGAATTTTATTATACTTGAGTGAGATTTACCCCATCTTTATCATTAATTGATTTAATAAAAAAGGTTCTAGTATCTTTTGGTCAAATAATTTGGCGTCGTCTGTGGGGAATTATTTAGTTAAGATTTAGTTTCATCTAGATCATAAAAAGGGATAGCCATCTCTTCCTAGCTTGGCATAAACTAACAATGGCAGGAAAAGGAGATGCAAGGTTAAAAGCAATGGCAGGTGTCACAACCAACCTCCTAAATACCATCAATGAAGATGGTAGGGAAGACAAAGAAAATGTGACACCAAGCGCTACACCTAGGAGAGATGACTCACCTCCCCCGCATGAAAGTGTAACTGCTTTGTGAGTAAAGAAAGCCTCCACGTCTATAATGGGAGAGGCACCACCAGCGGTAAAAAGACTACTGGAAGAGTGGCTAACAAGCATTCCGAACAACATACTTGATAAACCCGCTCAAAGGGAGAACAGAGACATTGTGCACACAGATTTCATGACGATCGCTGGCGAACGAGAAACCCTTCGTACATGTAACACTCATACCACTATTGACGCAGGTAATGACGCACTCGCAGCCATTCTAAAGAAGATGGAGGAAATAGAAAATGAGAATAAGGCACTTCGTGACCAGATGAAGGAGCATCAAGAAAGGGTCGATAAAATACCAAGCGCCCCAAAGCTGTTACCAAAACAAGACGTTGGTTGATTCGTCGAGGAACCATATAGCGAGGAAGCAACCCTTACGCCATTCCAAAAACTTTCATAATGCCATCATACCTGAAAATATCTGACGGTACTATAGACCCATAAGATCGTATCATCCACTACATCACAGTCGTAAAATTCAACGATCTTTCGAAAGAACAAGTATCCTCAGTGCTACTGAAAAAATTTGGCGACACCCTAATGGGGGAGCCCTAACTTGGTACTCAAAATTATCAGCACGATCAATAGCAAAATTCGAGAAAATGGCGGGCAAGTTTGTCACCGCTCATGTAGGAGCTAAAAAGGCGAAAGCCAGGGTAAACAACATATTCTCCATAAGATAGATGCGCGGCGAGGGACTCAGAGACTTCCTAGCCTGGTTCAATAGGGAGAATAAGCCTTCCGAACGTGTCAGAAGGGATAGCGGTAGCAGCCTTCCAAAATGGATTAAACAGGAATGGGTCGTGAGCGACCAGAAAACTACTAAGCATGCTCATAAAATACCCTCCCACCACTTGGGAAGAAATCCACAACGCCTATTGTGCCGAGGTAAGAGCCGACGAGGATGACCTCAATAGCCCGATACAATGGCTGACATCAGTTCAAATTGAAGCAAGGAGAGATCGTCGTAATGACGATCGAAGGGATCCGTTAGCACCTCGCCTCGGCTAAAAAAGACATCAACCCTACGTTAAGACGTTCATCCCACCTCCTCCACGATACACATATGCCCCTCCTCAACATACCTCACCATATTAAAATGAAAGAGGTATGCCTATGCTCTTATCTGCTCACAGTTTTTGTGTTTCTCCCTAAGAAATAGTGTACGCACTAGAGAATCTCGGCCCAAAGGTGCAATGGACGCAAAAGATGAAGTCCAACCCGAGCGCCCGAAAATCGAACGTTCTTTATGAATTCCACCAGGAAAGGGGTCATAAAATAGAGGATTGCATAGGTCTGCGGTAGGAGGTAGTGAGAATGCTAAGTCGGGGACACCTGAAAGAACTACTGAGCGGTCGAGGACGAGCTAACTTTGTACGCGAATGCGAACAAACCCAGGGACCTCCAAAAACTGCCCTCTTCCACTCAAACTATACAAATGATCATTGGTGGAAGCAATGATACAACAATTAACCATGTAAAGTTCACCACTACACACAAACTCATACAGTCGATCACTCACAAACGATATGATGACCTCGAAGATAGTATCAGTTTCGATAAATCAAATAACGACAATTTGTCTTTTCCTCACTACGATGATCTTGTTACCACTTTACGTATTGCAGATACTAATTTAAAAATAATAATGGTGGATGACGGAAGAGGTGGCTTGTTTTATCCATCCTCGAGTTCTCACACAGATGAGACTCAAAGATAAAATAATATCACATTTTATAACACTAACGGGTTTTAATAATGTAGTGGAGCGAACTTCTGGAGAGATAGTGCTACTCATTCTAGCCGGATAAATCAACCTAGAAACAACGTTTCACGTCATGGACCAAGATACAGCCTACAATGCTATCATAGGATGCCCATGAATACACGCTATGCGAGCAGTCCCGTCATGTGTCTATCAAGTAATCAAGTTCCCTACTCCATGGGAGGTATTTAGCATCCGGGACGAGCAATGCACCACACAAGAATGTTATCGCATTGCCCAGGATTACGCACACACCCAACAACTAATAGGAGCAAGTATGGAAGCATAGCAATCAACAATTTCAGGAACCAAACTTGATGTACTAACTGATGTTATCAAGGATCCCGACATCATAGAAGCCTCTGAGTCGACCATAGAAGAGCTCGATCCCGTCCAACTAGATGACAATGACATCACAAAAAAGGCCTACATAGGGCACAATCTCTCAGAACCAGGTAAGTTTCATCTTAACTATATGTGCCGATTTATTTGCCTTCACCCATTCAGATATGCCAGGTATCCCGAAAAACATTGCCACACACAAACTCAATGTTGACCCCCTCTATCTGCCAGTACGCCAAATGAGGAGAGAGTTCAACACTGCAATAAATGATGCCGTCAGCGAAGAAGTCGATAAGCTACTCGCTAATGGCTCCATCTGAGAGTCAAAGTATCCCTAGTGGGTCGCCAATGTGGTCATGGTGAAGAAGAAAAATAGAAATTGGCGGATGTGTGTTGATTTCACTTACCTAAACAAGGCATGCCCAAAAGACTCCTTTCCATTACCACACATTGACCAGCTCATCGATGCAACAACGGGACACGAGTTGCTAAGCTTTTTAGATACCTACTCAAGCTACAACCAAGTCCTCATGGAGGAAGAGGACCAAGAGAAAACTACTTTTATCACTCACCAGGGAACATACTACTACATAGTCATGTCGTTCGGACTTAAGAATATGGGGGCTACATACCAAAGGTTAGTCACCAAGATGCTCAAATATCAACTTAGAAAAATAATGGAAGTCTACATTGATGACATGACGGTTAAGTCAAAAAGGAAAGAAGACCATGTCGACCACCTGAACGAAGCTTTCGACATACTGAGGCGGTACAACAGGAAACTAAACCCCAAAAATGTGCCTTTGACGTAACCTCGGGCAAATTTATTAGTTTCCTGGTGTCACAAAGAGGCATCGAGGTCAATCCAGATCAGATTAAGGAAATTGAAGGAATAGCGGAAATGTTAACAAGCAAAAAGCAGGTACAAAAATTGACGGGTCGGATAGCCACCTTGTCAAGGTTCATCTCACGGTCATCGATATATGCCATAAATTTTTTAATGTGTTAAGGAAAGACAACAGGCTCCAGTGGAACTCAGAATGTGTCGACGCCCTAAGAAAACTAAAAACATACTTGTCCTCATCGCCATTACTCGCTAAGGCGGATCTAGGCGAATGCCTCCTTGTCTACCTAGCCATCTCCGAAGTCGCGGTAAGCGCAGTTTTGGTCCGTGAAAACAAAGGTACGCAACATCCAATTTACTATATCATCAAAACCTTAATTGATGCCAAAACAAGGTATCTCTGATAACTAGGGATTCTAGTTCATTTTATACTCCTTTTTACTTGAGTTTGGATTACAAATATATACATATAGTCCCAAAGGGTTACATGTTATACTTGTTTGCAGGGTTTGGTCAAAAAAGTGACAAGAAGTCAAAAATAGCTCAAAAAGGAGTAAAACTTGCACAAGTACCGAGAACAAGTCAAAGCACAACTGCACCATAAAATCCACTACAACTGCAATAGACCCACCACGACCACAGTCCATTTAGTGCGGTCCACGGTGGATAAGTTCAGAGAGTTGCAATCCTGGGGGTTTTAAGAAGTGCGGTCCGCGGAAGATTCTTCGCGACCGCAGTAGCCTCACCGCGGCCATAGACCATTTGTTGCGTTCCGCAGAGATGAGATTTAGAGAGCTCAGGATTTTTGGAGTTTTAAGACACCGCAACCGCAGTCCATTTTATGTGATCTGCGGTGAAGCCACCGCGGCCGCGATGCATTTTATGCGGTCTACGGTGGCCAGATTCAGAGAATGAAAAGTCAAGCCAAAAAGCCTCACCGCAGCTGCGGTACCTCCGTCAGGGTATTTTGGTCCAAAAAATCAGCCTTGTATAAATAGTTCTTTTTCAGATTTTTAGGTAATCCAATTCGTAGCTGAGCACGTGAAGGCCGTTTTGGACCTATTTTGAGTAATTTTGTAGCTAGTTTAACATTGAATCTTCAATTTATAGTTTGTAATCATATTATATGGGTTGTTCTTCATCTAAATATCTAATTTTTTCCATTATTATGAGTAGCTAGACCCATTAGCTAGGGTTGTGGCTCAACCCTAGTGTGAGTATTTGATAGGTCTTGTGTTGTAAGGCTTAGATGTTTATGGGTGATTGATATTTGGACTAATTTATGTTTTCTATGTTGAATTAGTGGTTTAAAACACTAATTTGTGCCTTTGTGACTTGGGCTCTTCTTGAGAAAGAGAGCTTTAGTCTAGGAAAATTAGTCCAACAAGGAGTTAGGATAAATTTATGAGATTGATAGCCCCAATTAAAGGGTTAAACCTAGAGATAGTAGTACCCGACTTGAGCCTATATTGCTTGCACAAATTTTGACACACAATTGGTCTTGAGAAATTCAATTAGGGCAAAGTCACTCAAGCTACCAAGAGGTATATAGAGAGTCGTTTAGTCCATTGGTTATATCACAATTCCTAACATAACAACTTTGCCTTAAGCTTTAGAACCTGTCAAATATTCACCTAAGAGAAAGTCACTTCCCTAGTGCCTCGTTATCCATTTAGAAAACCTTACAAACATTTATACTTAGTTTAATTTAGCATATCATTAGCATAACTTTAGAAGTAACTAACAAACAATTATGATTGGAAGTGTAATCAAGAGCACTACACATTGCTAGTTTAGATAGGAATACAAATCCCAAACAATCTAGCTCCCTATGGATTCGATTCCGACCATTTCGGGTAAAAGCTGCATCGATCGCTTTTGCCACTTTGTAGTGGTGTAGGGTTGGACCCGATCACTTTTTGGCATCGTTGTCGGGGATCTAACGGTTTTGGATATCTATCTAAATAGTTTTGTGTATTGTTTTCCTTTCCTTCTGTGATACTAATTTGTGTGTGTTGCCAATTCAGGTACAAACATGGCGGCAAATAACAACAACAATGACCCTCTTGGAAACGTGATCCCGGGGGAGGAGGTTGATGATAACGGTGACAATGAGGTGCCTCTAGTACCTCAAGGACAAAGGAGAGGCCGATAGGCCAATGATAATGTTCCAGACCCTCCCCCGCCACCTCCAAGAGTGGCTCCTCGGGTGCTTCCCAGCCAAGGATAGCTAGTGCAATTTTCCCACCCCGGATCTAGGCGCGCAATTTTCAAATTACAAATGTGATGTTGACTTTGTTGGAGCAGCGAGGGTATTTCACAGGTGCTCCCCATCAGAATGCTTACAAACACCTTAAGGTTTCATGGATACCTGTTGGGGAAGCAAGCAAAGAAATGTGTCAGACGATGCATTTCGATTGAGACTATTCCCTTTTTCACTTAGAGGGAAGGCTTTGGACTGGCTTGAATGGCTTCCCAACCATTCCATCACTACTTGGGATGAGTTGGCGGATAAATTCGTTGCGAAGTTTTTCTCACCGGGGCATATGGCAACTTTGAGGGATGAAATCTTAGCTTTCAAATAGGAGCCCAACGAACTGCTACATGAGATATGGGAGAGATACTAGACTATGGTAAAGGAATGTCCCAATAATGATAAGGCTGAAGCAATGATACAATATACATTCTACCGAGGCATTAACACAACTAATAAGTGCATAGTGAACCAACTCGCTGGGGAAAATTTCACGAACAAACCATATGATGAGACTAATGCAATATTGGACGAGATGTTTGACACATCCTCCGCTTGAAAAAGTAGGGCAAATGTGCCATAGGGTGACCCCACGGTCATTCACTTTCACAAAGAGCTCCATAATCATGGGCAGCCAATAGAAGAACTTACAACAACAATGAACCAACTAGCAAAGGCACAATTACAGCAGGTTCAATCTCCATGACAAGTAAATGCTATGGAGGGTGTCAACATGCTAGTGAACAAAAGAAGACAAAGAAGTCCACAGAACCAATGGAGTTCGGATCAATATGACCAAAATAGTGGTGGGTTCCAAGATGAGGGTTATGATGAGCAGAATGAAGAAGTACAATACATGAACAACTATCAAGGCCAAAGGGGCAATTCTTCTAACCAACAACAACAATGGAGATCCCAAGGCAATTGGGAAAATCAACAACAACAAGGGAACAGTAATTGGGGGAATAAAAACTAAAGTCCAAATTGGGCCAACCAGAACAATAATTAGAACAATTAGGGTAATTGGAGTGGAAACAACAACAACTGGGATGGAAACAACAATCAGGGCATTTGGAACAATCGCAACCAGGGAAATTGGGGGCAAGGCTTTCAAAGGCCCCCGATGTATCAACAACCCAATAATCCACCCTAATTTCCATCCTAAGGTCCTAGGTTATCAAACCATGAAATGGGGAGAATAGAAATGATGTTTGAACAGATGATGAAAAAGAATGTTGACTCTGATACTCAGTTGGCTTCCCATAATACTTCAATCAAAAACTTTGAGGTTCAATTAGGCCAAATCTCACAATCCTTGAATACTCGCCCTAAGCTCTAACTAGTGATACAGTAGTCAACCTGAAGGGTGAGAACAATATCAAGCATACAATGGCGGTAACTAAAAGAAGTGGACGAGGTAGTGATGTGAATGCCTCCAAACAAAAAGAAATTTTGAGTGATGAAGTTGAGTTTCAAGAGGATGAGATCCCTTTGATGGTTGAGAATGTGATTGATGAAAACTTGAATGAAGAAGTGAGGATTGATATCTAAGATAACGAGGTGGAAACTCAAAATGGCATGAACCCGTCAAGGGAACACGTAATAGACATGCCGAAAATGGTTGTGCCTAAAGCCAAGGTTTCATTGCCAAGGTCACCTCTACCTTATCTTGAAAGGATCGTGATAACTGTGATTCTTATATGTTTTATACCCATTCTTTCCTAAGCTTTGTGCGTGAATTGCCATAAATTAGTCCCAAAATGCTTATAAGTGCTTGATTGCAGGTTTGAGCGACAAGATGACAAATGTCAAAGATCGGCTTAAAAAGGAGTGAAATCTTCCAAGTGACAAAATAGAAGTGAAGTGGGGAAACAAATGACCTGCGCGGTCCGCACTGATGTGTCACAGGGGCCGCGCAGGAGAGTTCAGAGGATGAATCATTTCAAGGCCAACCTGCGCGGTCCGTACTGCTTTGACACGCGGCCGCACAGAAAAGTTCAGAGACCATGCAATTTCCATGTCAAACTGTGCGGTCCGCGCCAATGAGGGTTCAGAGACTCAGTCAGTCAAGGCAAAATCCCACGCGGCCGCACACCAAATCAGTGCAGTCCGCGTGGATGAAGTTCAGAGAGTGGTTTTTCCTGCCAAAAGTTCCACGCGGCCGCACCCCAGTTCTACGCGGTCCGTGCTCTTCATCCTGCGCGGCCGTGCTTCACATTTGTGCGGTCCGCGCCCCCAGTTTCAAAAGCAAGTGATGAAGACCCAAACCCCTACGCGGCCGCGCATCATTTGTGCGCGGTCCGCGCCAGACCCTCAGGGGTATTTTTGTCCGATTTTTACTGTGCAGTATAAATAGAATATCTTACTTTTTTTAGGTCAAGTTTTTATGAGAGATAGCTGCTACACTCGTGAGATTCAAGTCTAATCCTATTTTGGGCAATTTCATTTTGTTTTATCGTGGATTCTTGTAGATTATCATTGTAGTTAATTAATATGTTGATTTCATCTACTATTTCTTCAATTTATGTTCCTCTCATGTCTAGCTAAACCTAGTAGCTAGGATTGTGGCTCAACCCTAGTGTGGGTAATTAATGGGTGTGATTGTTTAATGCTTGAATGATGTTGGGTGTTTGCTATTTGGGTTAATTTTATGGTTTAATTAGGATTTGGTGGTTGCAAACACTAAGTCTAGCTTAGTGTTTCTTGACTCTTCTTAAGAAAGTGTGTCTATGACTCCAAAATTTACCCAACAAGGAATTGGGATGGACCCATGAGAATGGTAGTCCCAAGTAACGGGTTAAACCTCGAGAGAATAATTACCCAACTTGAACCCTAAGTTTCTTGGGCATATTGGCCTACCCAATTGGTCTTGAGAGAGTCAATTGGGCAAAATCACTCTCTCT